>OY755172.1:13042278-13136713 GCA_963576735.1 Bedellia somnulentella | reverse complement strand
GCCACGCTGGGCGCGGGCCCGGGCGGCTGCGGGCGCCTGTGCTGCGGTCGCGGCCGGCGCGCCGTGCGCTCCTCGCGGCTGGAGCGCTGCCGCTGCAAGTACCACTGGTGCTGCCGCGTCGACTGCCAGCTGTGCCGCCGCGAGAGCGAGGAGCACTACTGTAACTGACCTACCAGCTTCAATCAAACATTACTGTCACTCAATGCAATGAATTACAAATAAAGATACAAGACAGAACAGAAAAATAAACGTAGTGACAACAATGTTGTAATATTATCTTATGCCGCAAAAAACGAGTCATATTAATCTAAAACACTCGGAAAATAAACTACAGCTTGTTGTTGTAACTGGTTAATTTTCTTTCCAAAACTTCACTACGCGCTCCGTGGCGTCTTACTACACTCGCAGTCACTGAGTGAATTGGAACAAAGCAAATAAGTACAGTCAGATGTATGTCTTGTTTTCCTACGGTGACCGTGTATCTACCCATTTATATGATCTTAGCTCACCACAATAATCATTTTGTTCTACTTATAACCCAACGACTATACAGATAAACATGTAATGATGTAGAATTTAACAAAAACCAGCAACAAACAATAATGTGTGTGTACTGTTATACAGCACTTGTGGTTACCAAAATGTATGATTTAAAAAACTGCCATTTATCACAAAATTCCCATTATTTAAAAAAACTTTTGTGTTTAGATCAATAGGATCATGCTCTGAGTGATAACAGAGTAATACATTCAAGTATACGCTGGAATAAAAATGTACAACATAGAATTATTAAGCAATCTTGTCACTGTTTTTAGACGTATCCACATTATCTCAACAAATAAAGCCAGTAATAAGGAACGATGTGAACTAGTCATTTGTTAGAAAATAGTTATTTATAAGATTTGATGTAAAATATCGTATCGTGTTTAGTGATCTTGATACTAAATTGTTGGAAGTAGATGGTAACTATAACCTGCGTAGTTTTCTCATATCGATGTTATGTCTAGTATGTAGTCGTACTACTTTAACTTATAAAAATAGGAATTTTAATCAGTTTATTCTTTGAAGTAAATGAGACTGATTTGATTTGACGCAAATGAGAAGAATACACTTATTTTGATTTCTACATTTAGAATTGTGTTCATAAATTAAGACTATTTTGTTCAGAATTGTATGAGATATTGTTTATCTTGAAGACATAATTTTATAGTAGGTGTTAGTAATATTTATGGATAACTAAAGGAACTTTAGACAATAACTATCGTAGTGTTTTAAATGTAGTGCTGTAGATAAAGCTTATTTTTATAATTATAATATTCTCCGTAATTTCAACGCAACCTTTATACGTTTATTTTAAATTATTTGTATCTGAATTTTAAATTACTGTGTCTGTCCTAGTGCTTTAATGTCGATTATTATACTAACATTTAAAATTAAACTATTATTCCGCCTGTACTGTTCTTTTCTATCCTTTACTGCATTTATGTCGTAAATCTTATGATATTTAACCAAAACGAAAGTGTAACTTAGTAATGTTTTCACCTATTTATAAAAACCAATGTCAACCTACCGGTAATTTTAATATTTTGTAAATAAAATCCGTACTTCAAATACCAATGTTTTATTTCTCATTACAAGATGGTAAGTTTAATATGCATATTAATGTATTGAGCAAGACTGAGCCAAAACATAGTGAGGAAATTTATGTAGACAAGTGGACAGCTCGTAAATAAGTGTGACAGTATACATAATACAAAGCTGCCTTACAGCTTGCCCCCTTTTATGTGGGCATAATAATATGGCTACTCGGAATATGTAAACGCAAAAGTTAGATCAGCCAGTTATATAATGCCAATGTAATTATTTTGAAAGTCGAAGATGTAACATTAAAATTTTATATATTTAGTTTATTATAATATTCTGCGGTAACGAAATTTAATTTCGATATTAAAGGTTACACTATTATTATGCAATGATTACAATCATGTATAATTTATTACATCTATTATAGTTATTTATAGACTTGGTACTGATAGTCCACTGAGGAATAATAGCAATGCCCGTGGTAATTTTGTATGATGTCTCAATTTATCTATAGGGCCTCTCTTTTAGAAGTGGTAAATTAACATTAATACTTTAGCTTTGGTGTTCGAGCAACGCAACTTACATACAGACGGTTTATATCGTATGGAGGCGATGGTACGTCATGTATAAATTACGCTCACAGTTATCAGTTTTCCGCTTTTTCCAATACGAAAAATTACAAAAAACGTATAATTTAGAAGCTCAGATTAACCCCTGATTATTTCAATATGTATATAATAAAATGTACTTATCTTTATGTACAAACATTTAATACAGGATCAATTCACGCTTTTTACGTTTTTTCAAGAAAACAAGAAAGTGACGCAAAGCATGAAAAAGTAGAGATCATACCGAAGTAATTTAAAAGTTAACTATACAGTATAAATATTACAATAAAATTGATCTAAGTAATTCTAGTTTGACTATATAAAAGTACAGTTTCATCGCATCTGGTTTAAGTTCTTTATAGACGATTAACATTTCTTTTTCAAGCTTCGAATTCCGTTTTGCCGATTAAATTTTAGTTTTCTTCTTCTTCTTCTTTCGCTTAGAATCACGATGAACAACAACATGACCAGTCAGATCTTGGTAGCCGGAATCGTTATGACTCTCGTAATTCGGAACGTTTATTCCCTCTGCCTGTTGATAGTTTTCGTAGTCGTCTTTAGAGCTGGCTTCATTGAGCTTCGATGTGTCTGATGAGAACGCTTTGTCGGGATTGTCCATGGGTTTCTGAATGTCGTGGTATTTGTCGCTCGGCGGGTACAGACTGCTTATCAGGTTGGTCGCAAAGGAGGCTGGCGAGGCGGAGTAAGCGCCTTGAGACTGTGGTCAGAACTTCAAATCCTGGAAACAGAGAACAAACTTTAAACATACATACATACATATACTCACGGCTATAAATCCCTTAACGGGGTAGCCAGAGCTTTGGAATGATAAATTCCTCAGCCACTTTTGGAAGTTGAAACTTTAAACTAATATTTAAAAAGAGACTCATGTTTTCTAATCCATTACGCTGTATACCATAGAAGTAGTGGCAGACGTACTAATATTTCTGATTTACAATTGACATTTTAAGCTGTATAAAACTCAGTTTTTTTTTTTAATACAAGTAGTAAGCTATAGTATAAAGCATTAAGAAATAAGTATAAATTATTCAAGTTACATCAAATTGGTCTAAGTTAGCCTATGGTAAGTAAAATAATGACATGTGGTATATTCAGTAGTTCAATCCAATGGTGTACCTGTATTGAAAAAACATGAGATTACATTCTGAAACCACAAAGAAAGAAAGACTCACCTTAATAGCCTGTGGGATGTCGGGCAGTTTCATATCGCGGAACTGCTGCGACAAGTTGATACTTTTCACAGCAGAGACAGCGCGCGCGGGGGCAGCTGATATACCAGCCTGGAAACAGATGATGGTAATATATATACATTTTTGGTTTAGCTGTGTGGTGTCGGCTTAAAATAGCACTACCCCGTTTCTTCCCGTGGGTGTACGTAAGACGCGACTAGAGTTATTGGGGCTTTTTAACAGATTTTTAGGCGATGCGGTTGAAGACCCATCACCAACAAACTTTATTTTATAATCTTCCTTCCAAACTTAACTTCCAAAAGTGGCTGAGAAATTTCTAATTCCTTAGCTCTGGCTCCCCTTCTAGGGATTTATAGCCGTGATTATATGTATGTAGGTATGTATGTTATGGAAATTCAGAATGCTGAGTGCAAGTTTTATTGAATAGTTTAGTTTAATTAAAACCAAAGAATAGATTTGCTATGGAAGAAAAAAAGACATGTGAATATGTAATATCTTCAATCTAAAATTAAGCATTACTTGAATTATATTGAAACTCCTACACTGTTCATAGTGTTCAAATAGATGATCTGTATTTATTTGCCGATTACATATTCATTTACCTCAGCTTTTTGCATTTTATTCTGTTCCTGTAATCTGCATAAAATATCAGCCATGTTCGTTTGCAGCACCATACCTCCCATCACCAGCTCATCCAAAACCTGAAAACCATATTTCTAATCAGCTTCTATTCATTTGGAAACAGGTTAAGCATTCTTAGAACATAATATTTATTTTGCATTAAAGAATATCAATATACTCATACATTTGTCAATGTGAATGTTTACCTGATGAGCAGCATCAGCATGGAAGATCAGGTCAAGCTCACAAACATTCTCAAAACATTTATCCAGTGTTTCAACAAAGACCTGTAACATTTAATAAAAATAGAGGTTCACGTGTGACCCTAGTCCTGTAACAGTAAATAAAACTGTATACTTGTGATGCTATATTAATATGTTCTGTTGTATAGTTTGACATATGTTTTATTCCATTGATTATTTCTACCCTGTTAGGATGTTATGAAAAACCTTACATTGTTTGCAGAATTTATATTTACCTGAATGAGATCCAGTATTCCTAACTCACTCTCAGAGGAGTCCACACAAAACACGAAGTACAACGTGGCATAGTGCCTGTAGATGAGTTTGTAGTCAGATCCACCAATCAAGCTGAAACATAAATATAATTTGTGTCATTATCGAAACTTGTGAAATGCATAATTTAATACAATTATTCTTGTTAATATATGTCTTGGTTGAAAATGTGCAGATTAACTATTGAAAAGTACTTATAAAAAGTCAAAAAAAAAAAGTCAAAAAGTTTATTTTTCAAAATAAAGTTAAATACTAACATTTTTTGAACGTCAAAGTTTTAAATTTATCGTTAATCCGTTGCTTCGGAAGGTGTTCGTATACATCATTAGAGCCCTGAGATAAAAAAAACTCAGCCTCTTTCAGAACTTTAAAACAAAATAAGATGATAAATTCAAATGTAGAACACATCTGTTATTAGTCAAATAGTTAAACATAGTTATTTTAATAATTAGTAACTAATAGTATTTTCAATACATCACCCAATGACAGTGAGCGATGCATACATCTGCCCCCACTCCTATCCTAATTAATGACATAAATATAGGAAAAAAAACTTAAAATTTCTACATTCTCTTCCATGAACAAATAAGTAAATATCTTTTTATTGATTTCAACCAATAGTTTTTCATCTACCCAACTGACTTTACCATCCAAAGACCACAAATGATACTTGTTTATAAATCTGTTAATTATTTTTGACGTGACAACGTCTTAAATTAGGTTGCGGCTGGGAGTCACTTATGAAAAAGTGTAACGCCCGGTAACGTTACGATGAGTCACCGAACGAGAGAGAGGCCCGCCGAATGCCTTGCGTCTCTCTCCCACTCAACTATGATCGGTCTGCCGCGCGCGCAGCACTAGACAAATGACTTGTCAATTGTTGAAATTAGGGATGTTACGGAGGTTCGGTTCCGATTCCGAAAAGTCGGAACTTCCGATTGTTTTTACACTTCCGGTTTCGGTTTCGGTTCCGAAACTTTTAAATCGGAGGTTATATCGGAGGTCCACGCACAGTGGTGCGGGTGGCGCGAGGCCGCAGTCACGAACTTGTTTATACTCGTCGCGCGGGGGATGCCCCGCTCCACGTAGTTTTGTCAACTAATCTTTCATTTATTATTGTTTTGCATTCTTGATCGGGTCAATCGCTTTGTTCGTGCGTTTGTGTTTCAAGTAAACGTAAGAGTTGTTAATAAGTGTTGGTGTGTTTTATTTACGATTGAATGTGACACCAATTTGGTGTATTGTATTGTTTTAAATTTTATATTAAAAAGCTGATTAATAACATTGTATTATTTTATTGGACCTGGGGCTGGGATCAAATCGAATTCAAATTTGTTCTAGTCTAGGTTAGGTAGGTAGGTTCTAGCATTTCTCGTTTGTCAGTTTTTCAATTTTAATCTAATGCGATTCTGTTCAAGAGACATCATTTATTTATCACATATTTCTTCAGCCTCCGCCTCTGATTCCGATTCCGGTTCCGATTCCTGTTCCGATTCCTGTTCCGATTCCGATAAACCAAATTTAAAAACTCCGATTCCGACTTCGGTTCCGATATCATCACTTCCGTAACATCTCTAGTTGAAATCACCGAGAAAAAGATGTTATCACGTAAAATCTTCGCCCGTAAAACCGACTTTACATGCAACCATTTTTTTTAAATATTTTATAATGTGATTATATGATCATAGTTTTTATATGTGCACTAAGACTTGACAACCCTATCCAACATTCATACCAATACTATTGATACTCAAATTCATCTCCGTCTCACTCATCCTACCAACTAGAGGCAGAAGGTCATCTTGATAAGCTATCTAAGCCATCTACCATACTTTCTATTTGCGAATAATTGTTATTGGCCAAGTTGATAACTGAATTTAATTGAAACCAAACCAATAAAATAAACAATCAGAGGATAATGTTGACTTACCTACCACCTTCAAGGAAATTGCATTCATTGTCATCTCTTTTGGATACCAATTGGAATGTCTCTTTTATTATCTGTTGCTGAAGATCTTCAGTCTACAAATAGAATAAGAAAAAATACTAACTTTAGGCACAGATTATTATCTTTTGTACAATTTTGTCTGCAGGAAATATCAGCATTTACACTAATATTTATACATGTACTATGACAATAACAGGTATAATAATATGTATATAATATAATATGCTAATGCTTAGTCAAATGGGGTTATCAACTAGTACTAGCAATCTAACTTAATATTTGTACATAGACGATAGATGTCGCACATAAAACATCTGCTCCAAGTATTTAATTTGAAAAGTGATAATTTAGCAATAGTTATTGGTTTTTTTTTTGGAAATTCAAAGTCGTAAATGTGTAAATAAATAGTACAAGTGTTATCTATTTGAAAAAGTTCGGTTTAATGGGTTTTGTTCAACCATCACATAATAGTGTTCAAACCAGGACCTAATTACATAAATTTAAAACTTTTCATTAGTTAAAAAACCTTCTATAATATATTCTCCATTTAGTTAACGAAAGTGAATACCTAAGTACAGTGACAATTGTGTTTTTAATAGATAATATCAGTATTAATTATTAAGAAATCTCGAAGTGTCGGTCAGTGTAAAAAAGTCTTACTGAGTATTTTCGCTAACTAGCGTCAGAATTAATGTTTTGGATATCGAAAAACAAATCATAAAGGTACTGACTATTTCGCTATTTGTCGTAGTGTAACATTGGCCCAGTGCATAACGGCTAAGACATTACTTACAAGTGTCGCGGTTCAATCCTCAACCAAGAATCGTCTTTTTGTATTTTATTAAGTTTGAATTTCACATCGGCCTGTATAAACACGACTCTGATTTTTTCTAAGGGTAAATAGTCTAAATAAGATACGAGCTATTTGCAACAATGAATAATATGCGACGTACACCAACGAAACCAATTTCGACCACCTCAGACGACGAAAACACGCGAAATTCTCATCCGCAGAATAACAACAACAAGCGGAAAAATAAGCGCCAAGCCTCTTCTTCTCCGCTTGCTGAATCTGAAGCGATTACCCCCGAAAATATTAGGGAAATAATTAAAACAGAGATAACTGAGGCTTTTAGCAGCATCGGTAATACTATGGCGGGCATTTTAAGTGAATTTCGAAGTGTAAAAGGTGAAATAAGCGAAATGAAGGCATCAATGGAATTCATGAATGATAAATATGAAAAACTTTTAAATGAATCAAGCATTACGAAAACGGATATAAAAGAATTAAAAGATGATAATATGCAAATCAACACAAATATGAGAGATCTTTTGGCCCGTGTAAATAACTTGGAACAACAAGCTCGTATGAGTAATGTTGAAATACAATGTGTTCCCGAAAACCGCAATGAAAATCTTGTTTCATTAGTCACCCAACTAGGATTAGCAGTTAAAGTCAACATTGAGCGGGAAAATATTATTAATTGTACGCGTACAGCTAAAAACAACCGGCTCAGCACTCGTCCTAAATCAATTGTGGTGCAGCTAAGTTCATCTCATTTGCGTGATACGTTACTGGCTGCTGTGATCCAATATAACAAGTCAAACAGCTCCAACAAACTAAACACGAGCCATATTGGGATTACAGGAGATAAGTTGCCAATTTTTGTTACTGAACACCTCTCACCCGCAAACAAATACTTACACGCAGCAGCAAGAGCTAAGGCAAGAGAATTGGGATACAAGTATGTCTGGGTTAAAAATGGACGCATTTTTATGCGAAAGGACGACAACGCCCCTTACAAACTAATTAGGGATGAAGACTCTCTGAAGATTGTGTAAATTGTTTTGGCTTTATATGTTTGATTGTATTCTATATTTCTTTTTCTTTTAAAATTCGCAGAATTAAATATATTCACTCTAAGAATTTATTACCAAAATTCTAGAGGACTAAAAACAAAAACTCATGATTTTTATCAAAATGTATTATGTTCTGATTATGATGTCATTATTATTACTGAAACATGGTTAAATTCCAGTATTTTTAATAATGAACTCTTTGATGGTAGATATTGTGTGTTTAGACGAGATAGGTTTACAACTAAATATGGTTATATGAATGATGGCGGGGGGGTGCTGATTGCTGTAAAGCAATCTCTCCGACCTATTCGCCACAGTGACTGGGAATCAGAAAATGAAGACCTTTGGATAACTTTAGGTGATTCAGGGAATTCAAAATCAAAAAGATTAGCTTTATGTGGTATCTATCTCAGATCTCCAATAGATATGCAAACATTAAACAATTTTTTAATAAATTGTAATAAAATATATGAACAATATTTACATCATGATGATAAACTTTGTATCATTGGAGATTTCAATATGGGTAATATGAACTGGAGCACATCAGTTTCATCAACTAATAATACTTGCTATCAATCAAACTTATGTAACACCTTGACTGACTTTGTTAATATTAATAATCTCCTTCAGTGTAACAAAATAAAAAACCGTTATGGTAAGGTATTGGACCTTGTTCTATGTAACTTAGAATGTAATGTCAATGAGTCATGTCATGCATTATCGAAAATCGACGCTTACCATCCCCCACTTGAAATCGCAATTAATTACAACATTCCCAAAAACCTAATCCCTAATCCCAATCACTTAAAGCCCAACTTTTATAAAGCAGACTACATTTCAATAAATCAATATCTTGAGGGAATTGATTGGGTCTCTGAATTTGGTAGTCATAATATTGACTGCATGGTTGATATTTTTTACAAGCACATTGACTACACATTAGAAAAATTTGTCCCGAAGACACGAGTAAAACGGAAACACTTTCCACCGTGGTTCACGGAGAACCTTTTAAATCTACTAAACGAAAAGTATAAATTGCGAAAAAGATTCAAGATCTACAATAATCCATTAGATAAAATTTCATTAAACATTATAAGTAAACGTTGCCAAAAACTAGCAGTATCGTGTTATAAAGACTATATATGTATGGCCGAGGAAAATATAAGAAAAAATCCCAAAGCGTTTTGGTCCTTTTTAAAAGCAAAACGTGGAAACGGAAGCACTCTACCCGCAAATATGTCGAATGGAGTAATATCGTCATCAGATGGTAACAAAATATGTGAATTTTTCAGTGAATATTTCTCATCTGTATACTCTAAAGAGCAAGTTATTCTGCAAAAATATATAATTATAAATTCTCCGAATGACTGCCCAGGCTTACCATTTATATCTGTAGAAGATGTTCTGAAAAAACTTAAAAGTATTTGCTTATCAAAGGGAGCTGGTCCAGACGGGGTTCATCCATTATTTGTTTCCAAATGCTGTAGTAACTTGTGTATTCCACTACATATCATTTATAATATATATGGCTATATATAGATATGGCTCGCCACCTATCACGCCGTGGTTCCTCGCGGGGCGAAAAGTGGGCTAAAGAGACCCGCTTTGGTACGATGAATGTGTGTGGAGGGATGCATGAAAAATTAGATGAAGTATGTTTGATTATGGAAGACAGAAAACTAGATTTTCTGTGTGTAAATGAAACGAAGCGCAAGGGAAAAGAGGTTTCACAACTTGGCCCATTTACAGCTATCTGGTCGGGAGTTGCCGAGAGTGACAGAGCTTGCCAAGGCGTGGGACTTCTGATATCTGAAAGGATGGCTAAGTGCATGAAAGATTATGCGTGTGTGAGTCCAAGGCTCCTATGGATAAAGGTGAAGGTAGGGCTTGTCCGGATGCGCATAATTTGCGTGTATGCTCCGGACATGTCCAGATCACTATCCGAGAGGGAGGAGTTTTGGAATCTGTTAGACGATGTTGCGAATGGGTGTGATGAAAATGAGAAAATTGTTATGTTAGGAGATTTTAATGGTTGGGTTGGTGTGTCACGCAACGGTTGTGAAAGAGTTTTAGGAAAGTTTGGTGATAAAAGAGTGAACGAGAATGGTGAGAAAGTGATTGAGGTATGTTTGGAGAGGAATCTTTGTGTTACGAACACGTTGTTTGAACACAAAGATATCCATATGTATACTAGACAGAGAGGAAGCGAGAGAAGTATGATAGATTTTGTGATAGTGGATGAAAGGCTAAGAGCAAAGGTTGTTGACACCAGAGTCCATAGGGGCATTAACGTTGGCACAGACCACTTTCTCGTGATATCACGATTGAGGGGACTGTGCACGCTTTGGCGTCACAGGGCCAAAGTGTCGACAACTGAATTTGCGAGAATAAAAGTGGAGAAATTGGAAGAGGATGAAAATATTAGAGATGAATATATGAAGAAATTGGACGACAGACTAAGTTGCGTGGAGATGAAGGATGAAATGGAAATAGAAGAAGTATGGGATGTGCTCAAATCGTCAATGGTTGAATGTGCGACGGAAGTATGTGGATTGAGTAAAAGAACAAATAGACCACCAACAAGTTGGTGGGATAAAGATGTGAAAGAGGCAGTTGGAGATAAGAAGAAAGCTTGGTTAGATTTACTAGCGATTAAAGCTAGTAAACGAATGGATGCGAGAGTAAAAGATGATGTAGTGAAGAATAGTGAAGATGAATATAAGAGAGTTAAGAATGAGGTTAAGAAGAAAATAGAAAAGAAAAAGCGTGATCTGATAGAATGGTGTGAGAGGAAACTCTCCGATAATTTCCGGAATAACCAAAAGTTGTTCTGGAAATATATCCGGAAAGAAAAGGGAGTTTCCCAAAACACGAGAGTGAATGTTGTGAGAGATGAACAGGGTGAATTGGCGACGGATGAAAGTAGCATAAGACGAGTATGGAAGAACTATTTTGAGGGACTCTTTGAAAAAGAGGATACATCCATTTCTTCGCCAATCGGCAGTAATGTTGATTGGAACGACGTTATGGGTGACTTTAGTGACAGTGAGATCAGTATGGAAGAAATAATGAAAGCAATGAAAAGTATGAAACTAGGGAAAGCGGCAGGGTATGACAGGATAAACACTGAAATGCTGAGGGCTGGTAAAGGGGTGGTGGCTTCCTGGTTGTACTTCCTTTTCCAAAAATGCTGGTCGAGTGGCAAAGTGCCACAAGACTGGTGCAAAGCGGTAATTGTGCCTTTATATAAAGGAAAGGGGTCACACCAGGAGGCTAGAAACTACCGTGGGATTAGCCTACTCAGCATTGTCGGTAAATTGTATGCAAAGGTTTTGATTGAAAGAGTGATGAATGAAACGGATGATAAAATTTGGGATGTGCAAGCAGGATTTAGAAAGGGAATGGGATGTATGGACCAAATCTTCTCTTTAAGGAGCATCACCGAAAAGTTCTTAGCTAAGAACCGAAAGGTGTATTGCTCCTTCATTGATTTAGAGAAGGCGTATGATAGGGTGGTAAGAAAGTGTTTATGGGAGGTGTTATCCAAGTTCGGTTTGGGGAGTCGACTTATACGTGCACTTGTATCACTCTATGAGGATTCCAGTGCATGTGTGAGAGTAAACGGGGAAAATACTGACTGGTTCGGGATCTCTCGGGGTGTCCGACAGGGTTGTGTAGCTTCCCCGTGGCTCTTCAATTTGTTCATGGATGACTGTTTAACAGAGTTGCGTGAAAGTGATTATGGATTGAGAATGGGTGGATTCATCATTAAATGCCTCTTATATGCCGACGATCAAGTGCTACTTGCATCATCGGTGGAAGAGCTGCAAGAGATGATGAATATTGCATGTGCGTCTTTTGAAAAAAAGGGAATGAGGGTGAATGTGGATAAAACAAAAACTATGGTTTTTGAAAGAGAGGTGAATATGACCGAATGCGTGATTGAGATTAATGGTAAGAAAGTGGAACAAGTGAAAGAGTTTGTGTATTTGGGAAGTTTGTTTACTAGGGATGGAAAGTGTGATGAAGATATCGAGAGAAGAGTGAAAAAGGGTAATGCGGTAAATGGAGCACTGGAAAGTCTAATGTCTAGTCAGTCGGTGTCTGAAAAGGCCCGAATGGCTGTGCATGATGCTGTCCTCGTTCCTACGCTTATGTATGGCAGTGAATGTTGGGTGTGGCAGAAGAAGCATGAAAGTAGAGTGAATGCAGTAGAAATGAGATCCCTCAGAAAAGTGTGTAATGTAAGGTTATGTGATCGTGTGAGGAATGATGTGATTCGTGAAAGGTGTGGTGTAAAAGATGATATTGTAAGAAAGATAGAAAAAGGAATGTTGAGATGGTTTGGGCACATAGAGAGGATGGATGACAGTAAATTGGTGAAAGAGATATATAGAGCCAATGTGGAAGGTAATGTTAGTAGAGGACGACCTCGGAGGACACATTTGGATCAAATAGAAAATGTGCTCAAAAAGGCAGGTGTCCGCAGTATGAAGAATAAAAGAGCATGTATGAAAAGATTGATGGATGTAAACGAAGCCAGAGAGGTTTGCCAGGATCGTACAAAGTGGCGATCGATAGTCTCTGCCTACCCCAATGGGAACTAACGGCGTGAGAATATGTATGTATGTATGTATGTATCATTTATAATAAATCGCTTAGTTATGGTACTTTTCCGACAAGATGGAAGACCGCCATGGTAGTTCCTATTCCCAAAGGTGGTGTTAGTTCGAATGTAAAAGATTATAGACCAATATCAATTCTATCTATATTTCCGAAAATATTTGAATCGCTTATATGTCCTTTTATGCAACACTATTTAAAAAAATACTTAAATGTACATCAACATGGTTTTATGACTGGCAGATCTACTAGTACCAACTTAGCTTTATTCATTGAAGATTTATCCCAGTCAATGGACAACCAGAAACAAGTGGATGCTATATATACTGACGTTTTAAAAGCGTTTGATAGGGTTCCACACGATATTCTTATGGCTAAACTTATGTCGTACGGGTTCAGCGGAGCATTATTATTGTGGTTTGATTCTTATTTGAAAAAACGCATATTTTTTACAGCTATTAACGGATATTTTTCGCGTTCAAAGGATATCACCTCCGGAGTACCTCAAGGCTCTCACCTAGGTCCTATTCTATTTAATTTATTTATCAACGACGTAACTGAATGTTTCCTGAACTCGACACCGTATCTCTACGCAGATGATTTGAAATTTACTCGGGTGATAGATAACACAACGGATTCAGTGGCTTTGCAAGAAGATTTGAATCGACTAGATGATTGGTGCAGGTCAAACAGAATGGACTTGAACATAAAGAAGTGCCTACATATAAAGTTTACTCGAAAAATTAAAATTATAGAAACACACTATTTGTTAAGAAACAATATTCTCGAGGAAGTGAGTGAAATAAAAGATCTCGGTGTTATGCTTGACAGCAAACTTACTTTTGTGCCACATATCGACAATGTTGTTAAGAATGCTTCAAAGATGTTGGGCTTTGTAATGAGAAGCGGTAAGGAATTTAAAAATGTATTTACTTTACTATGCCTTTACAGAAGTCTTGTTTTGTCTATAATCGAATACTGCAGCGTAGTATGGAGACCTCATTACTCTAACCATTCACTGAGAATAGAACGTGTTCAAAAAAGATTTATGTGGTATCTTTCAAACAAGTTTAATACAAACTCGTCAAAGTTTGATTCATACACATCGCGTTTGTCATATTTTAAACTATCATCATTAAATTGTCGATTAAAACTTTTGGATTTGATATTTCTATACAAAATTATCAAAGGCAATCTTGACTGCCCCTCGTTACTATCTAAATTCTGTTTTAGTTTTCCTTCCAAATATCCCAGACATAAGATAACACCCTTGCGCCCTCCTCTTCGCAGAACTGTCCATGGTACCCATTCCCCTGTTCCTAGACTATGTAAATTGTTAAACGAGTCTTGTTCTGTTGTCGACATTCATGCTGACTCATTGACAACTTTTAAATCTGCACTCAATCGCTTTTACGAACATTAATCTTTTATTTTTATTTTTTCTTTAACAACTGTTTCTTTAGTATAAGTATATTTTTAAATAGGTAATGTGTAATATTCAGTGGTTTTAATATTTTGTGCAAGTGGTGCATACCTATAATTGGTTTTGCAATTAGCTACTCTGTAAACTTTGTCTTATAATTAATGCGTGTATTATTGTAAAAACTGTTGGTATGCCATAAATAAATAAATAAATAAATAAATAAATAAATAAATAAATTCCACACGCAAAGGGTCCTTATGCCAGGTATTGAGATGCATAAGTATGTAATCTCCAACTCATAAGCTATTGCAATAGCTACAAAAGAATATCTTCACATAAAGTGTAATTTAATTACAGAATAATTCTTTTTTGAAAATATTCAATGAATCCATGCACTTTCAAAAAGCGCTATCTATTTTCATGGACATGTAAAATTTGGTGCTGGTGAATTACATCATCTAAAAATATGAAATTTATAAGACACATTGTATCTCAATGGTTAGCCATAAAGTAAAATAAATATTACCTAAAATTAAATATCTCTCAAACTATTTTAGGTGGCTTTTGCATGTAGGCATAAGTTGCATCCATAGGTTTTTTTTGGGGCCAAGAGATTACTAAGATATAGCTATAGTAGACGTAACAAAGTTGTTATACATTGGGATATCTTCTAATGAATTTGTTACAGTAGATATTTGGTTATAGCTTCAAGTGACTTAATGATTGAGGTTCTTGTACTTTGCTGTTGAAACATATCAAAAATACAGTATATATGACTCAGAGTCAAACATTACTACTTTATATCCCCAAAGGGATTGAAGATACTACTACTAAGTACTATACTAGTACTTCTAAATATCACATTACAATGTCATCTGGTATTTAGAGTACCCATGTTTTACTTTGACAGTGTACTCATGTGATAGGGAGGTAGGCATGCCACATGACTAAGTAGAACCTAGCCAGATGTTCCCCCTCACTGTTAATATTTATGATAAATTAACCACACATATGACTTTAGAAAAGACACATCGTTGTAGGTCTGACCCGGCATTTAAACCCAATCCTATCTGCATGGTAGGCAAGTGATTTACCCACTGAGGTATCACGGAGTACATATGACTTTTATAAATGTTTTGGGTAAGTAAGTGGTAAGGTAATAATAACGTATAAGAATTAAAAGTGATATACTTACGAAATACTCGTAAAACTTTGACAGACGTGGTTTCCCATGATTATTAAAAACTAAGATTGCTTTGATCATAACTACTTCAAAACAAACTATTGATAGGAATTAAAAAGAAAGAGAGTCTTAATACCCGCTTTCTAAAATTTAACAATTCAGCTAAACAGATGCTTATTTCTCTCAAAGTATAACTAGAGGTAAGAACAGAAGGAAGGTAAATTTTGCACAGAGATACTAGGTATTAGTACTTTGACTTCAGCAACAAAAAGAATTACTTTTCATAGTTATTTATGTGTAATGTGTATTATAATTATAAATTATTCCAACCACTTCAACTTCAATCAACAACTTTGGTGTGATAAACTAAACGACGATTGATAATATTAATATTGATATAATGATTGATTTATTGATGTAATAATGGCTGACAGTGACAGAGCAATACAATACAATATTTGACAACTAACACATCAGTCAGGTCCATCATCAAACCATTGATCTGTGGTCAAGGAGAGCGCACTCACAAAAATATGGTACACAATAATGCAATTTATTACGATGCAATAAAGTTTATTATCTTTTGAACACTGTCAAGTACAAGTAGAGAAACGTCCTAGCTGAGAGCCCGTTTTTTTTTTTAATCATTTATTTGCCGGAAACAAGTCCATAGGCATACTCATACAGATCCACAATCTTAACTTGGCCGGTGGCGACTACTTGCACTACTGTCGCCATTTTGAAATTTCGGCCTGTCATTGTCAGTTAGTTCTCAACTAAATAAGAATTATAGGGTGACCTACGTATATAAAAAAATATCACTTACATTTATATTTTTTGTAGGAAACTTTTTTTAAAGACAATTATTTTTATGATGTATCTTTGCTTATTAATAAACGCTTTTATTTCCAATATTCAATATAAAAATTTATGAAAATTATTATTTCATTTGTTAAATTTTATCTAAGTAGGCTAACACCGTCCGAAAAGTTGTGCGCGCATGACTATAGCGGTGCGGGTTACGGGAAGTGGAGAAATAATCCCGAATAAGATTTCACTTCGTATACACTGATCCGTGGGTTCTAATCCTAATGCGGTGATGTACCAATGTGTCATTTCTTAAGTCATAACTGTCTGACATATATATAAAAATACAAGGCAAATACGACGTGATAGCTTAATGGGTAGAACACCGGTTAACGTGCAAGCGGCGACTAGTGTTCAAATTCCGGATCGGGCCTACACCAATTTGTCTTTTCAAAAGACATATGTGTGGTTAATTTATCACGGTTGTTACCGGTGAGGGAAAAAAACATGAGGAAACCCACATGGCTGAGTTGAGTTGTACTTAGTCGTGTGACAGTGTATTCGTACAAAACGGCGATAGGCCTGCCCCCTGGTGGGTAAAACGTGGGTACTCTGAACACCAGGTGACAAAGTCACGTGATGTTCAGAAGTATTAGTACCTGTGCCAAACCCCTTCGGGGTTATTCGGCGTGAACGTTTATGTTTTGTTATATGTTACAAGGCTGTTAACAGCAATAAAAAAGTGCCCATAAATTCACTGACCCAGCAAAATGAATGACCCAAACGATATCTGATGTTTAGAATTATTTTTTCTGTGCCACCTTTTTAGGGGATCTATGTGTAAATATGAAATGTAAAAGACAGTACACAACAAGGTAAGCCTCTAATTTACAGAATTAAAAAACTGATTTTAAGTAGTTAAGTTACCCACTTATTAACTCTGAGTGTCACAAATAACAAATCCTTGAGTATAAAATAATGAAACAGCTTGCAGAAAAGTACAATTGGCAGTGTTATCGCTAAAAACTTCCAGACAACATTTGGGAGGTAAGATCATCAAATTTAAGATACACAGTCATTCGGGTAGACATACCTACCAGACAAGGGCAAAAATAAATAAATATAATTAGCTTACATTAAAACGAACTTGTACTTACAATAATAGTTATTACATACATACATACATATACTCAAGGCTGTAAATCCCTAGAAGGGGTAGCCCGAGCTAAGGAACTAGAAACTCCTCAGCCACTTTCGGAAAGTTGAGTGGGGTAAAGATGGTAAAATAAAGGTTATTGGTAATGGGTCTCCAACCGCTTCACCCAAAAATCTCTTAAAAGCCCCAATACCGTTAGTCGCCTCTTACGTACACCCACCGGCAGAAATGGGGTAGTGCTACTTTAAGGCCGACACTACACAGCAACTAGTTATTAATTAAATGAATATTATATAAATTGTTTTATTAAGACATTTCAATACATAAATAAATTAGCCTGTATGATGTAAAGTTATTTCCCTTATAATGGTTATTTTTTCTTTACTGGCAATACTAATATCGATGACAGCGACAGCCCTTACCGGCCAAGAAAAGATTATGGATCTGTACAGAGTGTGCCCCGCTTGCGCGGTTGCCAGTCGAGATTAAGTTAAAACAAAAACAAATTCAAACTTATTTATAGCGAATATTTTATAAAAAGCAGGTTACTATCTATTCCTTTTAATTAAATTGTTTTAATTATTATCATAATCTATCAAATTAGAGGTAAATAATTTATTAAGTTTGGTTATCGGTGAAATCATATTTATAACGGGAAACCATATAAATAAGGTGTCCAATTCTGTGTGTTTCGGAGCTTCTATCATTAAACTAAGAAAATAGTTAGCAGAGCAAAATATGGTGAAAATTATTGTGACCTTTCTATTTCAAATAAATTATATAAGTGAAATAAGATACCGTGTAAAGTTGGCTTAACATAGCACAAATATTTTTCTACCCGCGTATCGTTAAAAGCAACTTAGGCTTTTAAAGTTATTTACTAGATTCTTTATCATCCTTTTATTTTTGTAGTATATCTCTACACTATATCTTTTCTTCTTCCGACCTTTTCCCTGTGGTAGGAACTGGGCAGGGCGCCTATTCACAGCTTCCCGTCAGCCCCTCATCCAAACCCTTCCCCCTAATGAGTTTCAAAGAGAATAGTAAACTACCCCAGGAGGGTATCGACACGGGTCGAGAATCCCTCCCTGTCGCGTCAGCGACAGGCTGCCCCTTGTATTCTGGGGGGGGGGCAAGAACTCAAAACCCAAAACGAACTTAGCTACGAATACGGACTCACTGACAGACGCGCAACGGACGGACTTGACGAATAGGGCTGAGGCTGGGCCTAGTGGGAGTGACTCCGTCGGGAAATCTTCCGACGCATGGATGCTCCCCTCGGAGCCAACCTCAGCAAAAGGGCAATCTACTCCGGATTGTCCTCCTAAGGGTTTACCCAAAGGAGTGATGACTGGACCCTCCACTGCCCCAACTAAATCTGGCACTGGTAAGCCTAAGGTACCGGTACGCGGTAAGGACTCGTCCTACCCAACTACTAGTGCCATGGCTAATCCAGTGTCAACCAAAACTGCTTCTTCTTCTGACAATGCTCTCACCCTAGAGGATCAATTTGACCCCTCTTGGGAGATAGTTAGTCAGAAGAAACAACCTAAAGAAAGGAAAAGACTGAGCGGCTACGAAAGAAAGAAGAGGGCTCAGGCAAATAAAGCCAGCGCATCGGCCAAAAAGGACGCGGCTGGATCGCCAAAAGTGGAGAAATCTGCTGACGGCGGTCTGACTGCCCCTGTGACCAAAGCTGGCTCCGGCCCGCGGGGTACCAGTGGGGGGAAGACAGCAACGGCCAAAAGGGTGCACCTCGATGTGAGCATGTCTCCAGTTGAGGAGGCACCCAAGAAGCCGAAGCTTGACAACTCTCACGGGGCACTGCGTGTCGGAGCTATGCGGAGGTCACACAGACCGACTTGCTGGTAGCAATTCGGTATGCAAAGTTTTTTTTTGGTATTTATTAAATATTTTTATTGCATAGTAAACACAAAAATAAAAGACTAATTTGAATATTTTCCATTTAAAATGAATAATTGTAAAGTTATGATTTTTTAAAGATTGTTCAACTTTTGTACTTAATGACGTCATCGATCGAAAATACCACATAGCGACATGCAAATAAAGCGAAATGTTTAGTAAAAATGATGCTGATTGCAAAACGTATCAAGAATTTGTGATTTCAAATGAAATTATTACGATATTACACTAAACAAACCTTTGATTTTCGATATTTTATTAATAAACTGCAAAACCGTATGTCTTTGAAACAACATTGAAACTGTTGAAAAGTCTAACACTGTTACAGTTTTTTGATAAAATAACAGTCATCTTAGCTTCAATTGATATAATTCCAAGAAAATATTGTTTATAACCATAATATCTCGAAATGGTTTTGTAATCAGCATCACTTTAGTAAAACTTTGCATACCGAATTACAGGGGTAGATACCGCGTATCTATCCCTGAGCGACTCGGATTTCGTTCTCGAACAAATCCTTAAGGAATTTTTCTCCTTGGTTTTGGGCGAGGGTGAAACTCCAGCGCCTGAACATGTCCCTCAAGAGGCGCTCGAATTTAAAGGGAAGCCAATTAAGGGCAAGGTTATCTTGGCCTGTGGTGCAAGAGTGTGAGTACCTATAATTGGCTTTGCCAATTTATAGGTCGCACGGTCTTGCCATCCGGCGAACGCCTTAAAGTAGGGAAACATAGGGACCTACCTAGCCGCATTCGCTGCGGGATAGCTATCCCTGGAAAGTGGGAGGACAGCAGTAGGGTGGCGAAGTTGCTGGACTACCAAAATAAGTGGGCTGAGGTCCGGAAGTGGCGTGTTCTCAAGAACGACGTTCAAGAGAACACGACCTTCCTGATCTTCAGCGTGCCGGAAAGCCTGATCCCTGCGATCATGGCGAGGGGTCGTAGGCTGTCCTTCACTGTAGGGACAATCTACGTACCGTTCCGGCACAACAATGGTCGCTTCCTAAGAGACCCACCGGGACGCGATCCCTTACCGAGGGGGGAGCCTTCAAGCAACACTGGTGTTGCCGAAGAAATCTGCCCTCCAATGATGCAAGCGGAGACTCCGACAGAGGTTTCCTCCGGCCGTCCTGACCAAGAGGTTATGGAACTGACGGAGGAGGCTCTGCTGGCAGACCCTCCAGAGGAGTATACCGAGTGTGCGGAGAAACTGAAAGCACTCGACATTGAGGAGGAGGAACGCGCGGTTTCCGATGGCGCCTCACCCGTCGATGTTACCCTCCAATAGAATCAACTGCCTGCAAATCAACACCCAACACAGTGAAACCGCGATGGCTCAAGTGCGGCGTTGGGTGTTGTCGCAGGATACTTCGATAACGCTGATCCAAGAGCCCTGGATCAGTGGAGAACGTATCCGCGGTCTCTCCAATCTTGGAGGTAAGCTTATACATTGTACTATGCAAGATAAACCACGAACCTGTATTTATATCTCGCGTAACATAAATGGTTCCAGAGATTTATGCACAATCAAACTAACAATTCCCGAGGACTCAAAAGAACTGGTCATTGCATCAGTCTACATGCCAGATGATGAGGAGATACCATCCGAAAATCTAGCAAGACTGATAGACTACTGCGAAGATGAAAAACCTTGAGATCATCGTCGCTACCGACTCGAACGCCCATCATCCGCTGTGGGGAATGAAGATAAGCAACAACAGAGGTAAGAATCTTGTTGAATACTTACTCACAACTAAACTTAATATTATTAATATTGGTGCTGAACCCACGTTTGTAACTAGGAGATCGAGAACCATCATTGATCTAACACTTGCCACTGCACGAGTTCAGGCCATTATCGATGGCTGGCACGTCTCAGGGGAAGCGTCTTGTTCGGACCATAGATGGTTACGATTTAACCTACAGGCTACATCAAATACTCCAGAACCTCGGAGAAATCCAAGAAAAACTGACCGGACTTCGTTTGTTAACTCACTCAGTAACAAAATCAAAGAAGAGGGCACACAAGGCAGACTAGAAGGCACCAGCCAAATAGAAGAAACGACAGAGCAGCTCACCAATGCTCTAATCAGCTGCTATGAAGAGGCATGTCACTTAACCACACCCCCTGCTAACCAATCCACAAAAGACCAATGGTGGGGTCGGGAGTTGGAAAAGCTACTAAGCTAAGCAATCACATCTAGGAACGACTGGAGACACTTAACAGTTAATCCAACAGAGTCTGATTGGAAACTCGCGAAAGAGATAGTGACTTATGACAAAGTCAAGTGGGCTATCACCAGCTTCCAAACATTTAAAGCCCCAGGAATAGACAAAGTCTTTCCAGCGTTACTGCAATGGGGAATTGAAGCCATCCTACACTTGATCGCAGAAATTTGCCATGCATTTGCAAAGCCGAGCATGCTTAGCCTTTAGATACATACCCAGTAGATGGCGAGAAGTAAAAGTGCAGTTTATACCCAAATACGGAAAAACTGATTATACTAACCCAAAGTCCTTCAAAAGTGTGGTGTGAAAGATGATATTGTAAGAAAGATAGAAAAAGGAATGTTGAGATGGTTTGGGCACATAGAGAGGATGGATGATAGAAAATTGGATATGTGGGAGCTTGTTATTGGCCTATTTCTGCCTATGTTATTATTTTATATTGTAAATTTAGCTGTAAGCCCCCCAACGATAATAAAATAAAATAAAATAAAATAAAATAAAATTGGTAAAAGGGATCTATAGAGCTAGTGTGGATGGTAATGTTAGTAGAGGACGACCACGGAGAACACACTTGGACCAAATTGAGAGTGTGCTCAAAAAGGCTGGCGTCCGAAGTATGAAGAATAAAAGAGCATGTATGAAAAGATTGATGGATGTAAACGAAGCTAGAGAGGTTTGTCAGGATCGTACGAAGTGGCGATCGATAGTCTCTGCCTACCCCAATGGGAATTAATGGCGTGAGTATATGTATGTATTGTTACGACATCTGTTCGCAAGTAGGAGATAGGATTTGCCACTACTAGATTATACTAGATGGCGTTACTAGTATTTAATAAGTAAAAAAAGGAATTACTAGATGTTTCTCGAATATCGACTTTTCGAGAATGTGGTACTAGAACTTTCTGTAATATTCGCGTATTTGAGATTTGGCATATATAAAGAGCAACGCGTGCTACGGAGTGATTCGAGTGCGAAGAACTAAAGCGAGAACAAGCGAAATACTAGAGCGAAGAAATTAAATACGACAGTGCAGTGATATACGGATTACGGAAATAAGCTTAACGGTGTGGACAGTGTTACTATAACGGAGTAAATTAGTGTTGTTAATTAGTGCGAGTATCGATAGTTAATTATCGATAGTGTTTGTTGTGTTGTGTAAAGTGCGTTATTGGTCAATAAATATAATTACACCTTATTGCACGAAAGTGTGACTGGTATTTATCAAATTAAGAACCCGGTACGTAACAATTGGTGACAGAAGTGGGATTTGAAGATGCCAGTTATGCCGAAGGAAGACGGAAGAGAGGGTGTGAAGACACGCGCTCAGAAAGCCGCAGAGGGTGAACAGCTGTCGAAAATGAGGTCATCGGTCACGAACCCTCGGAGTGACATTCCAGAGGAGACGTCCGCGGTGACTAACGCGCCGTCTACATCAACGGCGCCGGCGGCCGCAACTAATACTGACTTGGCGATGATAGTTGAAATGTTTCAAAGCATGCGTGAAGCACAACAAAGCATACAGGATGTTGTGAAAAACATACATTCGGAGGTACAGGGTGTTGTGAAACAAGAAGTTCGTGAGTTGCGCGAGGAACAGCAAACTAAGTTCTCACAAGTTCTCACTGCGGTCAATGAAGTCAGTGGTCGGGTGGTTACTGTGGAAAAAGACGTAGAGCAGATGAAGGAGCAGGTAACCACTATTGAGAAAGATATCGATGACATAAAGACCGACTTCCGCGGAATGGAGAAAAGGGTTCTGCAGCTTGAATCACGACCGGTCAAGGTTGTCTCCGGTGAGAATGTAGTAGCTGTCCATGGTCCTCGTGTGAAGGTTCCTCCCTACGACGGAACAACATCCTGGTCGGCGTATAGACATCAGTTCCAGACTGTTGCGGCTGCCAATGGTTGGAATGATGAACAGTGTTTGACTGCACTGACGGTGGCGCTCCGAGGTCAAGCACTGTCAGTAATAGAGGCGCTGCCGACTCCGAGTGGTGGTTTCAAGGACCTGCTGGATGCGTTGGAGTCTCGCTATGGAGAGCGACACCTGGAGCACGTGTTCCGCGCTCAGCTGCGTGATAGGGTCCAGCGTTCCGGAGAGGGACTTCAGCAGTGGGCCCTTGAAATCGAGAAGCTCGTCCGCAAGGCCTATCCCAGTGTAGATCCGAAGACGGTGGAAATGAACCTGGTGCAAGCATTCGTCGACGGCATCAGAGATATCGAAGTGAGAACAGCGGTGAGACTTCAACACCACACGTCTCTCAAGGATGCCTTGGCGAACGCTCTAGAAGTTGAAGCTTGCCGCCAGGATACGCGCCAAACTCATCGACTTCGTGAGATTGCGGAAGCAAATGAGGACGTCAAGGTCATTAAAGCACCCGTCGGAAGGAGTACTGGACCGATTTGTTATGGCTGCGGGAAAAGGGGCCATTTGAGATTAAGTTGCCCGCTGAGGAAGGAAGAAAAAGAGGCAGGCAGAGGCTCCTGCCGCAAACGTCCAGGGAAACGAGCATTAGCCAGGACCGGGGGGCAGGTGCTGGCTAGAGAGGAGAAAGCCCCGACAATGACCATCTCACAAGCCTGTAACGGGAACAGTTTGGTGATATTGGGCTGTGTCAATGATCAAGACTGTAAACATTGCCGGAAGCAAGAGTCGAAGGAGGAGGTCGTGAAAGTGACTCGAATTTGTCCATTGGATGGATGGGAAACAGAAGCTATGCAGAAGGCCCAAGAAGAAGATGAGAACCTCAGACCCATCATGAAATGGAAGAAGGAAAAACACGATCAACCGGCTTGGAGTGAAGTAGCGTCCACAGGAGTGAGTACGAAAGCTTACTGGGCGCAATGGAACAGCCTGGTTCTGATCAATGGTCTACTGTACCGGAGGTGGGAGAAACCCAACGGTAAGGAAGAGCACCTACAATTGGTCGTGCCCAGAGCCAAGGTTAAAGATGTACTGCGGGAAACACATGACGGTGTTTCGGGCGGGCATCTTGGGGTAAATCGTACGTTGCAGAAGGTTCGTGCGAAGTTTTACTGGCTTCATTGTAGGGACGACGTACAGGACTGGTGCCGGAAATGTACAACGTGTGCCGCGGTGAAAGGTCCGCAGACCCGGAGTAGAGGGGGATTACGGTTGTACAATGTGGGAGCTCCCTGGGAGAGGATTGCCGTTGATGTGGCTGGACCGTTTCCACAATCAGAGTCCGGAAATAAATATTTCATGGTGGTGACGGATTACTTCACTAAGTGGCCTGAAGTGTTTGCCATACCCAATCAAGAAGCAATAACTGTGGCTACAAAACTGGTTGAGGAAGTGATCTGTCGATTTGGCGTGCCCCTGCAGATACACTCTGACCAGGGAAGAAATTTTGAGTCACAAGTATTTCAAGAGGTGTGCAAACTACTTGGAATGCATAAAACCAGGACGACGCCATATCATCCTCAGTCAGATGGAATGGTGGAGAGGTTCAACCAAACACTGGAGAGACAGTTGGCGAAGATGGTTGAGAAACATCAGAAGGACTGGGACAAACACATTCCATTATTTTTACTGTCTTACCGGTCAGCTGTTCACGAAAGCACGAAGGAAACACCTGCTTTCGTCAATTTCGGAAGAGAGCTACGATTGCCTGTAGATTTGTTGACAGGAGGGTCACCAGATGAGCCGCAGAGTGTAACTGAATATGTAAGCGATTTGAGGGAAAGAATGCAAGATGTACATTCCCTAGTGCGTGAAAATGGTTTACATGCTAGTGAAAAGATGAAAACCAGATATGACCGTAAAGCTAACACGCCGCGTTTCGAAGAGGGTATGCTCGTCTGGTTACACAATCCAACTCGCCAGAAAGGGAAGTCCCCTAAGTTACAAAATAGGTGGGAAGGACCGTACAAGGTGGTCACTAGAATAAACGATGTAACGTACAGAATTCAACGCCAACCTAGAGGGGCTTCGAAAATAGTTCACATCGATCGACTTGCGAAGTACCATGGAAGCAATAATACTCGGGACGAGTATTAATGTAAGGAGGGGGTAATGTTACGACATCTGTTCGCAAGTAGGAGATAGGATTTGCCACTACTAGATTATACTAGATGGCGTTACTAGTATTTAATAAGTAAAAAAAGGAATTACTAGATGTTTCTCGAATATCGACTTTTCGAGAATGTGGTACTAGAACTTTCTGTAATATTCGCGTATTTGAGATTTGGCATATATAAAGAGCAACGCGTGCTACGGAGTGATTCGAGTGCGAAGAACTAAAGCGAGAACAAGCGAAATACTAGAGCGAAGAAATTAAATACGACAGTGCAGTGATATACGGATTACGGAAATAAGCTTAACGGTGTGGACAGTGTTACTATAACGGAGTAAATTAGTGTTGTTAATTAGTGCGAGTATCGATAGTTAATTATCGATAGTGTTTGTTGTGTTGTGTAAAGTGCGTTATTGGTCAATAAATATAATTACACCTTATTGCACGAAAGTGTGACTGGTATTTATCAAATTAAGAACCCGGTACGTAACAGTATGTATGTAAAGTCCTTCAGACCAATAAGCCTCTCATCCTTTTTTCTGAAAACACTCGAAAGGTTGTGTGATAGAGAACTACGAGACAAAGCTCTCAAAACGATACCGCTCCATCCCAACCAGCACGCCTACAGCGCTGGTAAAGGCACGGAATCAGCCTTACATGCAGTAACATGTGTTGCAGAGGAAGCCATTAAAGATAAAAACATCTGTCTAGGAAGCTTCCTAGACATCGAAGGAGCCTTTGATAAAACAAATTTTGATAGCATTCACGAAGCCTTAAACAGGCACCAAGTCCCACCAATGCTATCAACCTGGATAGGAAACATGCTTGAAAGCCGAGTGATAGTATCGGAAGACCAGACTAAGGTTCAAGTAGTGAAAGGTTGTCCGCAGGGTGGCGTACTCTCTCCGCTGCTCTGGAACCTGGTGGCGAACGACCTTATCTCAGAACTCAACAGTAGACATTTCTACACGATAGGATATGCTGATGATATTACTATTCTGATAACTGGTAAATATGCAAGCATAGTCTGTGACGTAACGCAATCAGCCTTGCGAATAGTAGAGAGGTGGTGCATAAGGCTCGGGCTGACAGTGAATCCGGACAAAACCGAGCTTGTAATGTTCACCAATAAGCGAAAACTAGAAAACTACAACTTACCTAAGCTTTTCAACAAGAGATTGACGCTCTCACCGACTGTAAAATACCTGGGAGTAATCCTTGACAGTAAATTAAACTGGAGCTGCCACATTGAGAGCAAACTCAAGAAGGCCAGCATAGCATTCTGGCAATGCAGAAGCATGATAGGAAAACGATGGGGTCTAAACCCAAAAATAATCATATGGTTGTATACAGCTGTGATACGACCAATACTCTACTACGGCGCTGTTGCCTGGTGGCAACGAACAGAGCTAAGTACAGTGCAAAGCAAACTACAAAGCTTTCAGAGACTGGTGTGCAGAGCGGCTACGGGATGTATGAGAACCGCCCCTACCGCCGCCCTTGAAATAATGCTAAACTTAACTCCACTGCACCTGTTCATCAAGCAAGAAGCTACTGCCTCAGCTGTGAGACTAAATGCAAACAAACTATGGAAATCCAACAAAGTCCCTCACGCCGAAATCCTTACCAGGATGGTAAAAGAGGCACCTAGAATATCAGCTGTGAACGTCAGGATTCCCAAACTACACCTCTTTGACAAGAAGTACAAAATACAGCTGCCAGAAAATCCGAACGAAGGCCTCAATGAAAGGGAAGTGAGGATATTTACAGATGGCTCTAAAACTAAATCTGGCACAGGAGCGGGGGTATTCTCCGAAGACATTCTCTCGGACAGCAAATCAGTCCTACAAGCCCTAATGAGCTACGAGTGCAAATCAGGGCTCATATATGAATGTCACAAAGCCCTAACGGCGATAGGGCAAACCAATGAAACTACCATACAATGGATCAAAGGACACAGCGGATCACGCGGCAATGATGCAGCAGACGAATTGGCCAGAAGAGGATCAGATACCCCGTTTACAGGCCCAGAACCATGTCTGCCTCTACCAAACGATCAGTTAAAAACTATAGTCCGTAAGGCCATACGAGGTAAGTGGGACGCATGTTGGTCCTCGGAGAGCGGCTGCAATCAAGCCAAAACAGCTTTACCCAGGTTCAACAAGAAACTTACTAACAAACTATTTAAACTTAACAAATAGCAAATTAGTTGGATCACAGCCACCCTCACGGGGCATGGCCCTTTTAACAAACACTTGTTTACTTTAGGTGTTACAGATAGCCCTCTGTGCAGAGCATGCATGGAGAAGAAGGAAACAGCTGCGCACGTGCTCCTCGAGTGTACAGGTGTAGCGGATTACAGGGTAACACACCTGGGTGACGCCAGGTCGCTCCCTGAGGTGTTCAAGGACATTAGGGGGATCCTGAACTTCCTTGGTGAGCTGGGATGGCTAGAGTAGTGCCATCCCTTCATCACGCAAAACAGGCGCACAGAAGACGTCGACTTGCGGAAATTACCCGTTCAAATACAATACAAAATCATCCTTTTAATACCACCATCATTTACTAACCATCTTTTCTTTACTCAACTTCAAAAAGTGGCAGAGAAAATTTTAAGTATAAAGCATTAGCTAACCCTTCCTTTAGATTCTATTAATTAATAATATGTATGTATGTAAATTTAAGTGTTCTAGTAACGTTTAGAAGAACTCTCATCAAAACACCAACAGATGGTCACCCTACTTAAAACGAGACACACCTATCTCGTTAGCCATCCTTGTTCAGGACACTTTAGGACGCCAGTACGCATTCCTATTAAGATAGTACTTCCATGGGTCAAACCATGGTGGTGCCTTGGAAGCACAGCATTGGGGTATTAACTAAATAAGAGTGAGCACTAAAAAAATTGGCAATCCCCTCCAGCTTCTTTCATCTTTTCATATTTGCTCTTTTATACCTCATACTACAGAAGAATGCCTTTTTAGGGGGACACTCTATTTGATCCAAATGTGTCCTCCGAGCTCGTCCTCTACTAACATTACCTCTAAGCTCTATAAATCTCTTTTACTAATTTACTTCATCCATCCTCCCTATGTGCCCAAACCATCTCAACATTCCTTTTTCTATCTTCTTTACAATATCATCTTTTTCACACCGCAACTTTCCTAATCACATGACCTAACATTACAGTTTTGTCTGGGGGATTTCATTTCTACTGCATTTACTCTACTTTCATATAAATATACTCCTGTCATACCCAAAATTCGCTGCTATACATAAACGTAGGAACAAGAACAGTAACATGCACAACCACACGGACCGTTTCAGACACCGATATACTAAATCTAATCACTAAACTATTCAATGCTCAATTTTTAGTATTAATACCTTTGACTATGAACATCAATTCAGCCTCTGTCTATACAGAGCGATGTTACGTCATCCATTTTAAAAAGAGAAGCCCTTATTTAAGTTCTTATATGTTAAAAAGAGACACAAATCTTTATTGTCATCTCTATCGCGTAACCCGTTTTGTTGATGTCACACTTTTAAATTGTGACAAACAAAGCGTCGACTTGTGAGCGATTTTGGTTTTCTTTTGATTTTGAGAAAGATTTTATTCATTTGTATATTGTTATTGTGACAAAAGAGACTCCATCAGTTAGGTTATTATTTAGTGAGTTATGGTTGGGTGTAGCGTGCTTGGCTGCGGAAGCCACAGCGAAAAACACATCGAAGGATTGACTTTCCACAAGTGAGTGAGTTTTTTAATGTTTTTCTACGGATAAATACATAATAAATACATTGCGCGATCAGAAAATAAGTGATTCAAATGTTAATTACGTTGAACTAGATTACTAGCATTTTCTTTAGTTATTTTGAGCAATTTTTTAATAGTATAACCTAAAAATATGCAGTATCTCAGTGTTGCCATAATTCACGTTTTCATCCTACCCTGTCGTTAGGGTAAAATTTTCAAATTAGTAAACTGATGTTAATGAGTGAGTATATTATGAATTTCGTCGCGCTATAGCGACGCTGGATGATTTCCAATTGTTATCCACGGAATAAGTAAGTAATAAATTTGTTATATTTATTTAATTTCTTCGTATTCATTACAGTTTTCCTAAATACCCGAATCTACGAGAAAAATGGATTGCGGCCACTGGAAGATGCAATTGGAAATCAACCAAAGTTTTGAGGCATACTATAAAATTGAAAGGCACCTCGTTTTTGTCCAAAGACTAAGCTTTGGCTCAAATGGTCGCAGTTGTTTTGAAAAAGAATTTAGGTAAAAGAATATTTCCGACATTAAACGACCACATCAGAGAGCAAAATCCGTTCGAAAACCACCTTGTGCTGTTAATAAAGGCTATAGCTTTAAAATACTTAGATGTACGAATACATCATCTTTTGAAAAATGTGACTGAAATAGACGAATGAATTCGAAATTTTCACACGAAACTGATTTTGTTTAAAGGTCAATAGTAAATAATGCAATAAAACTCATGTACAAAATAGTGCTGTCTTTTATTTTTCAAAATACAAACATAGACCCCACTATACCCATGATGACCAGTATGATATTTACATAACTTGCACTTATGGATCAGCTGTTTTTTTTTGTCCAGTAACAAAGTTAGTCCCGTACAAAAATTTATTCGTAATCATGGGAAGATTCATCCCTGATAGTTAGTACAATGCTTTAGATTTCACGGTGTATTAAACATCAGTATAAATGGTAAAATTAAACAAAAAAGATTGTATAATACTAGGAGCAAGTTTGTATAATTATATGATTGCAGGAAATAATATAGTAAACAGTAAACCTTTAATTAAACAATAAATTGACGTAATCAGTTTTAAATTAAAAAGTCGCTTTTAGAATGGTGATTATAGTATTTTGGGGTAATTGTTTTCTAGTGATCGCAACATTACAGGGAAAAATATTGCTATCTAAAAGAGGTACTCTCCCGTTGCATTATGACTCTGTCTTTAGTGTTTATAGTCAAAGATTAATATTACACTTGTCTTTCAATGTCTTCATCATACTTTGCATCCCTAGTAAACAAACTTCCCAGATATACGAGCTCTTTCACTTGTTCCACTTTCTTACCATTAATCTTAATCATTCACTCGGTCATATTCTCCTCTCTTACAAAAACCTCAAATTCAATTCAGCCTCGTTCCGTTTAAGTGCTTTTGCAACCTTTTGAGGAACCGTCATTAAAACCTTTAATAACATCAACAGATGATCACCATACTTAGAACGAGATACAGCGTTCTAGTTAGACATCCTTGTTTAGGACACTAGTACTCGATAAGACCTTGATTGATGCATCCATAGGTCAGACACACCTACACACCTACATGCCATCGATGCTGTTCGCCAACTAATAATGGAAGACAGATATAAGCAGATTCGCGCTTTCATCGGCATTGGTATGACGACAGCCATTCATTTTCAAGAAGAACTGTGTGTCAGTAAGTTAATTTCCCGCTGGGTGCCCCATCGTTTGATCGAGGATCAGATAGCCTTTTATTATATGTGTGTATTTGACACTGATGGTGATGATAGTCGTTCTACGAGGTTGATAAAAATCATATTTGTATAATCTAATAAAAAAATATACATAATCATGTCAATCATTCATAAAACTACTTAAAAAGTAAGAAATTATACACTGTAAGTTTTTTTTAATGTAGTGACACACGGTAATCGAACCAGCTAAAATAAATCAGTCCCTGTACTTTTATTAAATCGAACGATAGGGTTGATAACTAAGATTAAAAAACGTTATATAGGTCATTTACGAGGAAACCGGCGCTTACGAGTGGCACCAATTGCGGCAGACGAACGCACACCACTCGAAACATATCCAAACAACACACCAAGAAATACATTTGAAATGTAGGCGAGATAGCACATCTTAAAGCAAGCGCTAAAAAGAGATAAACATTTTTTCTCTGTACCGTCGTGAAATATGACACTAAAGAGCTTATTCCATTACACTTTTATCGTTGCTGAAATCGGAGGTCCTTCACAGTCACTGCCGCAGAAGGCCACAGACGCTTGTTATTCCACTACACCGATTTCAGTTTCTGAATCATTCGCGCGCGCGATTTTTGCGGGCGGTCGTACGAAATTGCTCCCGTCTTTTTTTTAAAACGCTCTCTATCAAACTCTCTTATGGACTATCCCACTCTCATTCAATAAACGACGACACATTGCGTCTATATATCTCTTTCCTATATATTCATGTACACAACCATTTCCAAATATTTTTACGTCATATATCACACAAAATATTAAATAGGCGGGAACTCCTATATGACTTAAAAATAAAAGCATATTTATTAAAAAGTTTGCCGGGGTCGTACGAAGTGGCGATCGATAGTTTCAGCCTACCCCAATGAGAGGTAATGGCGTTAGTATAAGTATGCATATATGTGATTGAACGTATTTGCTTACCCCAATGGGAAATAATGGCGTGAGTATATGTATGCATGTATGTAATTATACGCCTGTGCCTACCCCCACGGGAAGTGATGGCGTGAGTGTAAGTATGCATATTTGAAACAATACGTATCTGCCTACCCCTTACGGAAAAATGGCGGGAGTTTAAGTATGTATGTATGCAATTAAAATTATCTGCTTACCACAAGCGGAAGTAAAAGCGTGAGTATATGCGCGTATGTATGTAATTAAACGTATCTGCCTTCTCCGATGGGAAGTAATGGCGTGAGTATATATAATATAATATAATTTGCATGTATGTGATAAAACCGTGCATAAGCAACCGTGATAGCCCAGTGGGTAGAACACTCGGTTATCGTGCAAACGACTAGTGTTCAAATCCTGGGTCGGGCCTACACCAATTTATCTTTTCTAAAGACATATGTGTGGTTAATTTATCATGGTTGTTAACGGTGAGGGAAAAACATCGTGAGGAAACCCACATGGCTGAGTTGTACTTAGTCATGTGACAGTGTATTCGTACAAAACGGCGATAGGCCTGCCCCCTATCACGTGAGTACACTGTCCATGCAAAACGTGGGTACTCTGAACACCAGGTGACAAAGTCACGTGATGTTCAGAAGTATTAGTACCTCTGCCAACCCCTTCGGGGATATTCGGCGTGAACGTTTATGTTATGTTATATGTTATGTATGTGATAAAACGTATTTACCTACACCAAACGGAAATAATAGCGTGAGTATATGTATGTATGTAAGAATATAATTATACATATCCGCCTACCCCTATGAAATGGAACCCCTACCTACCTAACTACCCCTGGAATTAATGGCGTGAGCATATGTATATCTGCTATAAAACTTTTATTATCTTTTTTTTGTTTACGTAATTTGCAATCATAGGCATGAAAAATTTTGGCACGTCCTCTCGCTGTGGCGGGCGCGAGGCGACTAAATCGTCTGAACGTTATTCCACCTTCCTGAGACGGAGCTACAAAAAATGTAGTGAGCTAGGAACCGAAATTTGTCTCTTTATCGGAAGCCTAGCGTTCTGAACGTTATTCCACTAGTCTAGACATGCGCATAACGCTTCAGTGAAAAGAACTTAGTTCATTTAGTTCCTTCACTTCAAAGAACTACTTCGCGAATGTAGTCCAGTAGTCCACTTCGTTCAGCGGCTCATTTGACTCCTTCAGAGCCGTTGGACTAAATGAACTACAGAACGAATTGGACTAAATGAAGAGATTGAGTTGGAAAGATGAATAACTTGCGGTTTTTGCGTTCTCGTATCTTTCTTATAACATTCGCTAGTTCGCGAATGAAAAAAATGATGCTTTTGATAATGTTTAATTAATGAGTCCCATATGTTGTATTACATGTATTTAATTTTGCAGAAATATAGTAATTTATCATGAAGTATCAGTAAGAATAAATATATCGATTGTCCTCCATACTTTTCAGGCTTAGGACTGACAACCAAAACATTAATAATATTTTCACTACTAGAAAATAAACATTAAAAATAACTCATTGACGGGTCTCGAACCTCATATTTATGTTTTTGTATTTGTGTAAACGAATCGTTATTTAGCAGCAAACAAATATAGGTCTTAACACCGTGTGTGGAGAGTTATTTTCCCCTACGCCAGCACAGCAATGCATAAGTGAGGTGAACTAATAAGGTGTCAGTATTAGATTTGCGATCAAACAAATATAGTATTTAAGTCGATGACCGAAGATTGTTTTTCGCCTGACGGCATAGTGAAGTATTAAGTGAAGGAATAAGGTGGACTAATAAGCGAGTGAAGGAAGGAATGGTTTGCATTTTCAACTGAAGGCATTCAAAAGAAGCATTCATTCGCGAACTACACACCTCTACACTAGTCTGAATTCAGATTCTGTGGCTGTCGGACGTCTGAATTCAGGCAAATGGAATAAGCTCTTAAGACGACCGTTTGACAAAGAATAATTAAGACTTATACGCACGATTTATTATAAATTATAATTAAAACGTTGTAAATTTATAATACTTACGAATGATAAGTAATCTCATCATTTTAGTAGTTTTTCTACTATAGTTTGCGCAAAATCTCATCACACACGACGGCATTCTCGATTATTTTGATAAACAAACACGCCAAAAACACCACCAGTCAGATGAGCCATTTAGCCTGTTTTTTAAGTGCCACTTATGAGCGCGCATGACTTATCTACGGTTTTTTATTAGTACATCTATGGGTTGATAATAAATATATCAAAATAATATTCTGTGTCGCAAGACTCCTCTTGTGACTTCAGTCTCCACTCAGGAAGGGTACTGGGGATTTTTAGTTATTGTTGGGCGATTAAGCTGGAAACAAACCCTTATTTAACCATCTCCACACTAACTTCCAAATGTGGCCGAGGATTTTTTGTTCTAAGCCTTTGGCTACACCCTTCAGGGATTTAAAGCCTCGATAACAAGTAGGTAGGTATTTTTAATAAAAGTCGGACTATAAGAATCACATGGTTTTATTGGTTATTACAAAACGGAAATGTATAAGAGAAATGTTCACTTGCATTATAAGCCACCTTTAGAGATCTCATGTTTCACTTGGAATATATTCAGCTATATAACAATACATCTTATTAACTATAGTCATATTATCTCTTTTTATTAAGCACTTTATCTTCGTGACTATATCATTCTCTTTTATTAATAATTAATTTATCTACCTGAACTACTTTTTTAGTATCACTTGAGAGATGGGAGAAAAATATCACAATAATATCAACATAAGGGACATGGACAGAGCAAAAGTTGAAATTTGTTAACATACTTAAAATGGCAGAATCTGAAATTATTAGGTACATTGAAACTAATTAACTAATCCATCATAACTCGTTGTGTGCTGTCTCTTGATGTTTACCTGTGAAAAAGAACACATAGAAATTAATATTTTTTATTATTTTTCCTATTATGAAAAGGCTTTACAAAGGCGGTTATTGAAGTGATGAGAATACATGAGCTCCTACCCTAATAGAAATGAATGGCGCTAATATAGGAAGGTAGTGTAGTGTCGGCTTAGAATAGCACTATCCCATTTCTTCCGGTGGGTGAACGTAAGAGGCGACTAACGGTTTTGGGGCTTTTAATGGATTTTTGGGTGATGCGGTTGGAGACCCATCACTAACAACCTTTATTTCACCATCTTTTCCCCACGCAATTACCAAAAGTGGCTGAGGAATTTCTAATTCCCTAGCTCTGGCTACCCCTTTAAGGGATTTATAGCCGTGAGAATATGTATGTATGTAATATAGGAAGGTATAGATGAAACCTACATGGCCGAGTTTTTAATTATCTTCGGGTATTATTGTATCTGTGTACAAAACCATAATTTTAATCATACAAGACTTTTTTACAAACTGATAAAGAAAACCAAACTGCAAAGCAACCCGATGTTACTGAGCGCTCGAAGCAGTGCGAAGATAGCCGCAGGAAATATCTGCTCACAGTGCTGCTAAGTTCGCTTCGAATGATTTGTCGCTATTTATTTGTGAAGTCAGGCAGGTCCTAACTTCTATTGTTTCTACATGCATATTTACATTAACTTCATAAAACTATTTTGCAAATTATGTAATTAATGTAGATATGTGTGATAGTAATTTATAATACTTACTCGTGTCTTCTGGTTTAGTTGTAATTTCTATATGACCTAAACTGTCCAGTTCCTGCAAAAAACAATCACAATTAAATTTATTTTGTTTTGACTTGCAGTCTGTTCAGTCGGCTTGCGTCTGCCCAAAAACAATAGAGCATAACCGCGACACCACGGAGGCAGTGAAATATATTTATCATTAATTTATTTTAATAGCATTATTTTATTTTTGAAAAGCCCTGTGCATTACTCCTTTTGCATATAAACTATTGGTGAGCAAACTTTTATAAATTTCCTATAAGTACTCAATTTCCATAAAATATTAAGCAATGTTTTTGCTTCTCGTATTCGATAGCTGACAATAATTTGTTCCTATTACTATAGCCCATAGTTCCCATTGGGGTAGGCAGAGACTATAGATCGCCTTTTTGTATGATCCAGGCAAATCTCTCTTGCTTCTGTTACATTCATCTTTTCATAAATGCTCTTTTAATCTTTTCACTACGGACTTTGACCTTCGTAATAAACGTCTTACGCGGCCGTCCTCTACTAACAAAACCACCACATTAGCTCTATATATCTCTTTTGCCACTTTACGTTCATCCATCCTCTCTAAGTGCCCAAACCACCTTAACATTCGTTTCTCTATCTTGCACACCTAAACGTTCCCGAATTACACTATTTTTCACTCTGTCGCATAACCTTACATTACATATACTTCTGAGGGATCTCATTTCCACTGCCTTCACTCTACTTTCATGCCTCTTTTGCCATGCCCAACATTTATTACCATACATCAGCGTAGGAACCAGTACAGCATTGTGTACCACCATTCGCGCCTTTTCAGACAGGGACTGGCTGGGACTGGTTAGACTGTTTATTGCTCCATTTACCGCATTTCCCTTTTTAATTCTCCTTTCAGTATCTTCCTCGCATTTTCAGTCCCTAGTAAAAAAAACTTCCCAGATATACAAACTCTTTCACTTGTTCCACTTTCTTGCCACCTATTGTAATCTCACACTCTGTCATACTTTCCTCTCTCTCGAAAACCATTGTCTTGGTTTTGTCCACATTCACTCGCACACACTTTCTTTCAAAAAATTTACACGCAATATTCACCATCTCTTCCAACTCATTTACCGTTGATGCAAGTAATACTTGATCGTCAGCGTATAAGAGGCATTTAATGATGAATCCTTCCATTCTCAGACAATCACTTTCGCGTAGTTTTTTCAAACAGTCATCCATGAACAGATCGAAGAGCCACGGAGAAGCTACACAACCTGACGTACACCCCTAGAGATTTCAAACCAGTCCGTGTTTTCTCCGTTTATTCTCACACAGGCACTTGAATCCTCATAGTGACTCCAATGAACGTATAAGTTGGCTCCTCATACCGAACTTAGACAACACCTTCCACAAATTCTTTCTTACTACCATATCATAAGCCTTCTACAGATCAATGAAGGTGCAATACACTTTTTGGTTCTTTGCTAAGAACTTCTCTGTGATGCTATTACTATTATTAAATAAATTATATAGAATATAATTCAATATGAATGCTGACCTGTTCATGATCTGAGGCTTGGTAAAGACCACGTCTTGCTTTCGCCATCAATGCTTTAATCTCTTCATCGTATTCTTTCCACTCTGGAACTATCCTCATTGCCGCGGATAGCTTGGCTTCCTTTGTCATTGGATTATTGCACTGTTGGGGAAGAAATTACATAGATATAGAATCCATAGATTGGCAGTAAGTGACAAACGTCACAGCATAAACGTCAACAAAGGCAGGACCTCTCACGGACACGATAACGGCCTACAACGGTTTAGCATCAAACACTAAAGAAAATAATTGTCTTATTTACGCTAATTCTGGTATTTAAGTCTTAAATTTGGTGATTTTTTCATAAAGTAATTAATATTCAACAGCACATAATCTAAATCAAATACATATTCTTTGGCAAACATAAAATTTAAGCCATTCATGTCCAAATTAAGACTGTAATAATTACCAGTCTATATGCTTTATTATCGATCTTAAACCAAAGTTTTTAATCCAAATATATATTAAAAAATATCTTCTATCATCATTATATTACAATTACTGTAAAGTTTACAAATTGGCGAAAATAACAAATACGTGAATTTCTATAAATTTTAATAGGGCTAATAAGGAATCCGCCATACTAATGTTACGCACACACACTCATTTACGCACACGGTTGCATTTTTTTTGGTCTCGCTTGTCGTCTTTGTATTGCCAATGTACATAGGTATAGCATACTAAATCTATGAGAAATAATTAAAACATGAGAGTATGCCCATTATCTTATTGATGTTTGAGATGAGGTAACTGCATAGTAAGCTTGAAATAGCACTAACCCATTGCTTTCCGATGGTATTCTTAAAGGCGGTTTAGATAAAATTGGGACTTTACAAGTGATTTACTAGATTTCCAAAAGTTGATGGTCGATGAAGAATTTTAAACTCTGAAGCTATCCTTTTTGGGATTTATAGCCGTGAGTATGTATGTTTTAGATCTTGTATGAAACATAAGTGAATGCTCAATATTGACGTTCACAACGAAGACTTTTCAGCTAGTAGCCTTATCATCAATAATTACATTCGGATACCAGATGTTTAGGATCATATTTCTGGCAAAACATATGTTCAGTTTTTCTGCTATATGAGGCATAATATAAAAAAAGAAACAATGAGTTCAATTCTAATAGATCAGACTTACCAAATCTATAGTTTTGGCGTATTGCTTAGAAGACTCATCGCACCATGTCTCGCACCACAACCACTCTTGTGGCAAAGATTTGATAGCTACTTGATGTATCATGTTATTTGGTAAATCTTGATCTGAAACAAAATTTTGTAATTAGCCAAAAGTGTCTATTATTGTATATTATTATATTAAGTGTAATTATTTGTCTCGAAAGATAATTGTGCACAATGAATAGACAATTAAAATATAACGTTTTTTTTTTCTAGACAACCTTTGGATGGTATTGTGAGAAAGAAAAAACCGTCGACACTTTTATTATGATTGAATTAAGCTCAGGGGTCAAATTTGAAAGTTTACAGAAAAGTAACATTATTTAGATATCAATTAAAGATCTTATATGGCATATTATACCTATAACATGATTTATTAAATGAATATAATGCATAGTTATTAAATTTCTAAATTTATTTTAATAAGTGTGTGAAACATCCACCGTTTTTATACCTCAGTAGATCAGAGTTTCTAGGGCAGAGATCCAGAAGACATAAATCTAAATTCTGTGTCGGCCTACACTACTGTGACCCTCTCAAGGCCTTTTTTATATTTAGATTATCAAGGTTGTTAACGTTGAGACACTATGTGAAGTGACCCATAAAGCTAATTTCGTACTAAAAGTAGGCCTACACGAGAACGTACTGCCCACGCTGTGCAACGTGAGTACATTAAACACCGAGGGAGTAAAAAGTCACATGATGTTCGGAGCGAATCTGGGCGATCCACTAGTACTTATGCATCTACAACAGTGTTGAGTTTCCAGCATACCAAAGTTAGACAAACTATAAGGATCCTGACTAAGTGCCCGAAACTCTTGAGTTCCATCACATATATTAGGGATGATTGAAGAAACCTTACAAATTTGAAAAGATCGCTACTCGTGCAAAGCTGAAGCAATCCGCTAGCTCTTATATATAAGGTTATTAAGTTTCCAACCTACCTATGTTAAAGCATCTGTTAGGATCCAGGCTAAAGGCCTGAATTGTCCTCGTAACTTCTCTCCAGCAGAGTGATTGAAGAAACTTCAGATATTAGAGAACATCGCTATTCGAGCGAATCTGGAGCGGTCCACTACCTCTTATATATTTTTCGATAAGTTTACATACCTAAGTTAGACAGACTATAGGGGTCCTGACTAAGTGCCTGTTACTGTCCTCTCAATCGGTCCCCAGCGGCAATTCTACGGAACCATTTGAGGTCCACGACGTACAGCGCACTAGTTCTCAACTAATCTTATCTATCGACAACGATGTTTAATTTACATACCTAAGTTAGACAAACTATTGGGGTCCTGACTAAGTGCCTGGTACTGTCCTCTCAATCGGTCCCCAGCGGCAATTCTTCGGAACCTCTTGAGGTCCACGACGTATAGGGCACTGATGTGGTAGCGGCGGCCTTGGAGGTGGTTGCGCCAGTAGCCTTGCTTCCAGAACCTGTGGAGGATTTGTGTTGATCAAGCTGGTTGTATTGTACATGTGGGTAAAGACTTGAAACATGTTTTAAGACAAAGAAATTTGTGTTAAAAGAAATAGTGATATTTATAAAAGGATATTAACAATAGCAATTCGGTATGCAAAGTTTTTTTTTGGTATTTATTAAATATTTTTATTCGATAGCAAACACGAAAATAAAAAACTGATTTGAATATTTTTCATTTAAAATGAGTAATTGCAAAGTTACGATTTTTTAAAGATTGCTCAATTTTTGTACTTAATGACGTCATCGATTGAAAATATCACGTAGCGACATGCAAATAAAGCTCGATGTTACTTATTGAGTTAACAAATAAGTATATAGATCCTAATCATATTGGAATGAATGACAAATCCACACTTAGGCTTCTCTTCAATCTTTGTCATCAAACATACATACATACATACATATACTCACGCCATTAATTCCCATTGGGGTAGGCAGAGACTATCGATCGCCACTTCGTACGATCCTGACAAACCTCTCTAGCTTCGTTTACATCCATCAATCTTTTCATACATGCTCTTTTATTCTTCATACTTCGGACGCCAGCCTTTTTGAGCACACTCTCAATTTGTCATCAAAATTATTTTTTATAAAATATCTGCTACAATGGATAACTATATCTTACCTAAACCCTTCCATTTCTGTGCGGCTATCACAGAACGGAGTGTAACCGTACGGAGCACCTCCCAAGTCGAAATCTACTAGCTCTTTCAAATCGGCACGTACTATCTGAAAAACATTACAGAATATTAAAGTTCTTTATATTGTCAATTCTTTTGTTAATTTTTCTTTCTGTTTTGTTTCGTTTCAGGATTGATTTGGTCTCAAAAGTAAATCTGCTGTTCATTCAATGATAATTTGTTATTATTATTTTATATTTTGACCAAAAAGTTTTATTAACATTAAAACAAGTAATTTGTAAAATAAACATTAAAAATTCCAACCTAATCACTATCCACAAAGATCTTGTATCCCAAGATGGTGCTACCTGTCCCATTGTTTCTGCAGCCAGGATTAGACTAAAACTTAAAAAATAAAACCTACCTGATCAGCATCCACAAAGATAATCTTCTTAACATGAAGTGGGAACAGTACATCCAGGAACAGAATCTTGTACCCCCAGATGGTGCGCTGCCTATCTCTTTGCTTCTGAAGCCATCGAGGCCATTGGTACTGGACTAGCTCGTATTGGAACCCGAACTCTTGGGACATGTATGGGAGACTGTCCTGGGGAGGAAGGTAGACTGTTAAAGGCCTGTTTATAAAAAGGTCTGGTGAATATCATATTTTTGTGTAGTAAAAGTGAACATAAATGCCCATTTTGGTTGCGTTTTTTAAGTTTAATATTTCTGTTACCTACAGCCGCCTTTAAATTATAAATACCGACATGACGTCACAGGCTCACATTTCTTGATATTGTATAAATGTCGTGGCCATATCGTAGATTTGAACACATCGTGAAATGATCGATCATTTCATGAAATAGTCACATTTCATGATGTGGCCAACTTAATTTGACCAGATCATAAAATCGCCAACGTTTCATGATTTTGTCACCCACGCTTGGCCAGATCGCAGAAATAGGGTGACCTGTGAAATACAATCCAAACTCTACGGTTTTTTAACATGCATTGCAAAGTACTCGAGAACCTTTTCTTCGAAAACTTTTTTGTTATCAATGAATAAAGGATAAATAAAGAAAAGAAAAATTTCGACACAGGCGGGGATCGAACGCCGCGCGTTTAGTTGCCCATATCGAGAAACGATTTCTTATCATTGATCTGCCCAAACCACATCACGATGTGGCCAATAAACAGTTGAACATTTCATGAAATACGACTATTTCATGAAATGATCGATCATTTCATGATGTGTTCAAATTTACGATATGGCCGCGACATAAATATTATAAAGTTAGGCTTGGTAAATAATCATACATTGATAACTTTACGTCATTACAAAGTTATATGGCAATCGATCAATAACTAAAATCGAGTAAATGTTGTAAATAAAATAAATAAAAATAAAATAAAAAAATATATTCTCGGATAACATAAAATCCATTGTGTTAGTAATCTTAAAACTAGGTGGGTTAGTACTTATATTCTACTAAGGATTTGGTAATATTAATTAAGTGTCCGATAAGTGGACAATCCCCACTATCGGCTATCGCCCTCAGGACGCCGTTGCTGCTGACGCGCACCCTACGCAATAGTGACGCACCCTTCTTCCGCAGAATAGTAGAGAAGCTATCTATTTCCGCATACGCAAAAATAGCTGAGGCACTATGGCGTTAAGGCGTTGTTATATTGAATGAGCAAGGCGTTGTACGATTTCTTGGTGTACTTCACCCACAGATTACCCGTGTAGAGAGACGTACAGTAGGCTTTAAAGAGCGTTATTTTAACGTCGACTGAACAACGGGCGAACATGCGAGCCAACATATTCGCTTCAATCGACAACGCCCTGCGTTCCCTCTCCATGTCTACATCATCTCTTAGGTCAGCGTAACTGATATTATTAGGCGCGTACTGACTGAGCGAGCAGGCTCGCGAGGCAGCCTCTGACGTTTGCCGCGGTACACATGCCGCGCGAGGCAGCCTCGCTCAGTCAGTACCATAACAAATATTTACGTCGCGCGGCAAGGCCGAGCCACGGCGAGGCTGAGGCAAGCACGATGCTCAGTTTTATTTGTACTTGAACAGAGACCGCCCAACTCACACAACGAATGAGCGAGGCAAAACACTAACGTCTTGATTGAGCGCGGCAAACGTACTGAGGCGTGTTTGATCTTTGATAAAAACCGACAACTCTTGGCTCGGGCCGCGGCACGCTCGAGCGAGGCAGCGCGAGCGTTTGCCGCGGGTGCGGCACGTCCTGAAGCGGGATTTATACAGGGTAAGTAACTGACTCCGAATTCGAGTCAAGTCAGCGCTGACCCGAAAAAAACCCAATGTGAACTGTTTCAAGTCAGTACAGTGCGGTTGAAGTCAGCGCTGACTTTAATATTCGCACACGAATATTTAGAAGTCAGTCAGTCTGACGCCGCTACTGACTTGCGCACTTACCCTGTATAAATCCCGCTTGACTGACCGAGGCTTTGCCTCGCGAGGCGGCTCGCTCAGCCAGTACGCGGCTATTGACGCACACATTGCCAATATGGCATCCGACACGCATGCTGCTGCTGAGCTCCTCGATCAACGCGTTCACATACAGGTTGAAGAGCGTGGGCGAGGTCAACCCCCCCTGCCTAACTCCGCCCTCCATCCTGTACGGGTCCGAATACTCACCTGCCCATCTCAAGAGATTAACCTGGCTCCCATACCAAAATTTTAAAACATTAATTAATTCTAAATTTCATTCAGCTCGCGCAATTCATTCAATACAGACGTGCTCGTTTTCTGTCGTGTAACGATTTCCGTTAATACCCACATTTTCAATTCCGTAATATGGATAAGTTTCAAATTTGCTCGCGATGTTCTGGAAAATTATTGGAAGGAGCTCTATGCAGTGTGTGCAAAACTCTCATGCACTTTGAATGCGGAGGTGTAAATGCAGTAGGTTACCGCAAACTCGGCGATAGACGGTCCAAGTGGCGGTGCATGTCGTGTCGCAAGGATGAGAAGGGGTTATCCTTGAAGGTGCCTAATAGCAACACTCCGTCTACTTCCTCCCCATCCATAGAAGCTCTGCATGATGATCCGCAGTCTCCTGGTCTTGTAACTCAAAACGTTATCTCACCCACAACACCGGCTGGACCGCCTGACAACGAAGCCTTGTTCAGTAAACTCTTAGCCATTGAACTCAAGTTGAGTGAGTTAACCACCCTTAAGCAGGATGTTTCGTCCATCAAAGAGACTCTGAAATCACAGACTGATCGTTTTGATGACTTATCTAAACGCCTACATAAATTAGAGGATAAGTTCAAATCTTTAGTGTCCGTTAAAGCCGAGGTAAATGAGCTGAAGGAAACAATAAAGTCCATGCAAATGAACAATTCCAGAACTGACCAATGGGCCCGTCGTTCAAATTTGGAGATTTCGGGTGTGCATGAAGTTTCTGGTGAAAATCTCATTCACGTTGTGTCCAAGATTGCGGAACAAATCAACTTCCCTATAAAACCTGAGTTGGACATCGACTTTGTAACTAGAGTGCAACGTAAAGACACGAAAAATGCAGCTCCAAAATCAATAATTGTAAAGTTAGAGGCCCGCTACAGGCGTGACGAGTTCCAGAGTTGTGCAAAACGTTGTGAGCTCACAACTACGGCAGTAGGAATACCTGGCCCCACCTCGAGAATTTTCATCAACGACCACCTAATATCCACCAACAAACAGCTTCTATCTCAAGCTAAACAGTTAAAAAGAGACGGTGTCGTCAAATATGTTTGGGTGCAAAAGTGTCAAGTTTTGTGTAGAAAAGACGATAAATCCCGTATATTTAATATTCAGTCTGAAAGTGATTTTTTAAAGCTAAAGTAACAGTTCTGGCAGTCCTTATAATTATACTTAATTTATTTTATTTCACACACGGTATTTGTAACGGTTATTGTACATTCCTACCACCTAATTTTCATATTATGTCATACAAAGTATTTATTCATAACCTATCAGAACTTAGGTTCTCTGATATTTATTATTTTATTACTATATTTAATATGTATTTAAATACTATCTCTTTATTTTCGTATTGTATGTATCAATTTTTATATTTATCTACTCTCAACCCACCTACTTCAAACAATTTAACGTCGTTCCATATTTTATTGACTGGTCCTAACAACTTACACCAAGTTATCTTAAAAATTCAACAAATACGCTCTATTTCCATAGTAAATACAAAATATTTTCACAAAGCATACATTCAAGATAATTTTAACGTAACAATATACAGTCTTATATTGCTAAAAAATCTTATATCTAACATTCCGTTTAATAAATCGAAAGTGTCGCTTCTATGCCAGATTAATAACTACCTTCAGTTCTTCTTTTTACCACAGTTAATTAAATTTTCGTATGTCCCTGTACCACGTCTTAGTTCTCGTTTAAAGCTGCATTATAGCAGACGTGACCTTGTCACACACTTTGTAATCCTATCATTAGTGAAACCTAAAAAAGTACTTTATTTAAAAGTACTCAATATCGCTTACTATATCCAGAATGGGTTTTGACATAATCTATCAGAATGTTCGCGGTTTGCGAACGAAATCTAGTTTATTCTTTCAAAGTGTTGTGAACAGTGATTACGACATAATTTGTGCAAGTGAGACGTGGCTGCTACCTGGGATTTTTGATGGTGAGTTGTTTGATCACAGATATAATGTATATAGGCATGATAGACCGTACGGTGAACGCAGCGAGGGGCGGGGGGGTGGCGTGTTAATCGCCGTCCGTAGTGATTTAAAAGTTACGCTAAGACAAGATAATTTCTCTCTTCCCGCTATTGCTGGCCTTGAAGTGGTTTGCATTTCACTGAAAGGTGGATCAGAATCAATGAAATGTCCGTACAAACAGATTCACTTAATATGTAGCTACTTTCAAGAGAGTAATAACCATTTAGATAACTTAACATCATTTTTTGAGACCTTATCCGAGGCAATGTTGAAAAACCCGGACGATGCATTTATTTTACTTGGTGATTTTAATGTAGGTACGGCCATTTGGTCCAAAGTTGGACCTCATGAGTCTTGTGTAAAACTATGTAACCCATTAGAAAATAACAAAATTTCTATTATTGCCGATTTCCTAGATTTTTACATAACCATAATGATCGATGCCTTGACCTTGTATTTAGTAATTTACCCTGTAAAGTTTCGCGTTCTTCCTCACCACTGGTACCTGAGGACCTACACCACCCAACTCTTTCCGTGTCTGTCACTTTAGAGCTTCCAAAAGACCTGCAGCCCCCATCTCGTTTGCGCTGGCGGTTCCATGCTGCTGACTTTGATAGTATCCACCATGCTGTCACTAATACCGATTGGGACAAATTGTTCGCTGGTTGTGATATTAACGAGGCGACTGATATCTTTTATGAGCAATTAATTGGTTTAATTAATATGTATGTACCTTCAGTAATTGACAAACATAACGACAATTACCCAATATGGTTTAGCAAGCCATTAAGAAAAATAATTAAGGAAAAACTTAAGGTACATAAAAAGTGGAAAATATACAAGCGGACAGTTGATTATGAACAGTTTAAACTTCTAAGAAAGCGTCAGAAATTGGTGTCTAAATCGGATTATGACACGTACATTAATTCTGTGGAGGAAAATATTAGCAAAAATAGTAAATTGTTTTGGAATTATATCAAGTGCAAACGTAATTCGAGTAATATTCCTGATACTATGTTTCTTGATGGTGTGAAGGGTGATACTGGTATGCAGATCGCTGAATTATTTAGTACAAACTTTAGAGCCGTTTTTGAAAAAGATATTAGTAACTACACATCCCAAGAATGTCATAGCTCTTGTATAAATTTACATAAAATTTCTATCACATTGTCCTTGGTTACTCGTTATTTGAAACAATTGGATACTTCAATTGGTGCGGGACCGGACGGTTTACATCCCTTATTTTTACAAAGAATTCATTTATCTATTTCCCGACCCGTTCATCTATTATTTCAATTATCTATCACAAGTTGTATTGTTCCCGATCGTTGGAAGTTATCCTACGTCACACCAATTTTTAAGACCGGCGACAAACATGATATAAAGAACTACAGACCAATATCTAAAATTTCTGTTCTTCCAAAACTACTGGAAAAAATTGTTTATGATATGATTTTCCCCATAATTAGACCTCATATCATAAGTGAGCAGCATGGATTCGTCACCAAACGTTCAACTGAGACTAATGTTTGCGAATTCATTGAGAATGTGTCTGAGGCTATGGATGCTGGTCACCGTGTAGATGCTGTGTATACAGACTTCTCAAAAGCTTTTGATAAAATCTGCCACTCTATATTAATTGCTAAACTCGAGAACTTTGGTATACACGGAGACCTGCTACGTTGGATTGAGTCCTATATACGAGGACGATGGCAAGCCGTAACTGTAAAGGGTTTCACTTCTTCATTTGTGCCAATAACATCAGGTATAATTCAGGGTTCTCATGTAGGCCCCCTGTTCTTTAATATCTTCATAAATGACATTTACAAAGTATTTTTCCATTCACTCTTTCTTCTATTCGCTGACGATACCAAAATATATAAAACTATCACGTGTTACGGTGATTGCCTTGCCTTGCAGTCGGATCTTGACCGCTTTGCTACCTATTGTAGTAATAATAATTTACAACTTAATTTAGACAAGTGCCATATTATATCCTTTTGTAGGAAAACCAAATATGATTTATTCCCCTATTCACTTTTTTCCAAAGTCCTTTCAAGAACAAGTGAGGTTAGAGATCTTGGCATCATAATTGACTCTAAATTGCTATTTGATAAACATATTTCTAGCATATTCTCCAAAGCGTATAAATTGCTAGGATTTGTACTTCGTCAGTCAAAAGAATTTAAAAGCCCTCAAACTATTGTAACACTTTATAATGCATTGGTACTACCAATACTCCAATATGGCTCAACAGTATGGAACCCCATGTATCAAGTATATATCAAAATGCTTCAAAGAATTCAAAATAAGTTTATTAAACACCTCAACTATAGATTTCCATACTTTAACAACCTTCCTAACTTGAAACCCTTAAAATGTGCTAGAGACACTAGGGATCAAGTAATGTTATTTAAAACCATCCACAATCTAATTGATTCACCTTATTTGTTATCAAGGTTAAACTTCAGATGTCCGTCCCACAACACTAGAAACTCATTCACATTCCACACACCATCTCTTAGGACTAATTATGCCACCAACACATTTATTTCCCGTGCTATTATTTCTTACAATACAAAATTTTCTGAAGCTGACATTTTCAATTTATCATTAACTCAATTTAAGAACTTTTGTAAACAGTTGGAGTTTGTTGAATCAGCGGATTGACCCTAAATGTTTGAGTCATACAATTTTCTCTTAACATAATTATTTGAATTTATATTTATTTATTATATTATATTTATATATTTACTTATTATGTTATTATATTAAAGTATGTATTTTAAGTACTTTCATTCATAATTACCTTATATATTATTAATTTATGTATTTTTAACCTTGAAAAGTAAGTATCTTATTTATAACATTATTTCCTAAAATCTATATGCATATTTTGTAATCTTGTAGTGTTTGCTTGGTCTGGTGGGAATGACAATAGAATTCATTTAACTTACTTAATTTCATCTGTATAAATTATCCACATTACAACTGATGTATAATTGTTTTGTTTTCATTAGTTATTTAATTTGCGTTTTTCTGTATCGTCTGTATATCAATTGGTAGAAACTTTATAGGTCAAGAACTTCTCTGTATTTTTGTCTTATTTGAAATATTGTGTACCGTTTGTTTCTCAAATAAATAAATAAATAAAAACGTTAACTGCCTAACCTCAAATAGCAAAATAAAAATACCTTACCTTTAACGATGGACTCAGATAATTCTTCAGGAACCAAAACTTGACCGGTGACTTGGTATGTTTGAGGACAGACAACATCATGATTCTCAAGAATCTCTCATACAAATGCCCCGAAGCTACTGAAAATACGTTGATCGTTTCTTCGGAGGAATCCGCGTCATCACCACCACTGAACGAACTGGAACAATGCCATTCGATATTATAATACATCCATAGGGTTAGTAAGAGGAACAAATAAAACTTACAACTATATTTGTTAGCATTTGACTTACAGCTAAGCTTAAGATAAAAACATCCATAGGGTTAGTAAGAGGAACAAATGAAACTTACAACTATATTTGTTAGTATTTGACTTACAGCTAAGCTTATACCTACTACTTAATACTATATTTCAGTCATATAGTATCAAAACAAGCTATGTCCATTCAGACAAATTTTACAGGATTCAATTTTTTTCTTTTGTTTATAATTGTAATCTCAAATTGATAAGTAACCTAGTGAGTAATATAAAATAAGACATAATTATTAGAATGATGTAAAATCCCTTCATACCTGTAGATCAAAAATCTACAATAATTGAGAAAAACTGTTAGACGTAGCTGATTTTGAAGCTAAGCTGCGGACGGAACCATTTTTGATTCTCACTTCATAGGACATAACCAAGTTTGATTCTAATCTGAATCACAGGGGTGGATTTAGTGAACCATCAATCCACTTGCAGTCATCTTGCAGGGACTTCACATAATAGAATTGGTATTTTTAGAATCGTTGCTTAAGTCAATATTGATTAGTGAAACAAAAAAACATCATTTTTGATCAACATAATTTTTCAACATTCCATAAACATGCTTTGTTTGCCTTCCAATTTTGTGGCTTTGCAGTCCGTTTCCGTGCCTGGTTTTTATTGACAGGTAAGGGGAACACATCCATTTCGCTTTATTTGTAGCAATTTAACATGAAAAAACAGAATTTCTGTATTAATTTATAATAAAACTAAATAGTAAACTACAGCTTACTTGGATTGACGGCCATACTGTTTTGATGAAAATGAAGCTCTCTCATTGGCTGCCGAAAATCTAGCCAGCTTTGATTCTAAACCTTGGGGACGTAGCTAAATTTGACGCCAACTTAATTTTTTGTAATGAAATAACTCTGGACAGAGCCAAATCTGATACGAAACTGTTTTTGTATTCAAATCTAAGGCTATAAATAAAAATGTTGCCATCATCAAGTCAATTTCAATAATATGTGGACATAGCTAGTTTTGGTACTATACCCCTGATTTACAAAGTTTATTTACAAGAAGATTGGTCCAGTGCTTCAGGAACCGGCCGTCGATCCTGTTAGCTATGACATTGAGGATGGTGTTGGGTGACGCGCGGAGGCGGTGGAGCGTGGAGGCGCAGCGCTTGCGCACAACTGCATGGAAGCCATCCACCCTCATCTCGGCAAACATGCCTGACGCGCTGCACCACCGCGGCCTTCCCAACAGCATCCTCAACGCATCATTGTACTGAACGCGGAGAGCATTTAGCGACTTCTGAGTATAGTTGGTCCAGAGACTACAGGTGTACAGCGATGTACAGTAAGATTGAAAGAGTTGCACTTTAACTGGCACTGTACACCTTCTGAACCTTCTTGCAATCATGTTAGCTCTAGTCGCCAATTCTCTCCGTTCCCTATCTATGTCAGCGTCGTCCTTCAGATCATCCGTGACCATGTGCCCAAGGTATCTGAAGGATTTCACTGTTCTCAGGACACCTCCATCTAGGTACGCTGGTGGTACGTTTAAAGGAATTCGCTTTCCAGACTTAAAAATCATAATTTCACTTTTCTTTAGATTGTATTTCAGACCATGATCGTTTGCATACTGCTCACATATCTTCAATAGCTGCCGTAAGCCCCCAATTGACGGGCTCAGCAGCACCATGTCGTCAGCATAACTAATATTATTTACACACACATTGTCAACATAACAACCGACATGTGTGCTGCTGAGCTCGTCAATTAGAGCATTTATATACAAGTTAAAAAGCTTTGGGGAAGCTACCCCCCCCCCTGACGTACCCCGCATTCCAATAAGTATGGATCTGAAAGAGTATCAGCCCATTTCACAAAGTTGGTCTGATTTTTCTACCAATGTTTCAGCAAGTTGATCACCTTAACTGGTACCTTAATATCATAAAGTTTTTGCCACAGCTTATCATAACAAGTTAAATCACATGCTTTTGATAAATCTAAAAAGCAGCTATACACTGGCGTCCCTCTGTCAACATAATACCCGACCGTATGCTTTAGGCTTAGAATCGCACTCTCCGTAGAGAGCGCTTGGCGGAAACCAAACTGCGCGTCCGAGAGCTGTAGGTATTTATGAAGCTTCGCGTCCAACATAAAGTCGAGTACACTGGCAACAGCAGTCGCCAGAGATTTGGTCTATAATTCACTCTGCTAAACAAGTCCACACATCCTTAACAATAGGTACAACTATAGTTTTAGTCATCTCATCTGGCAAATAGGAGTGACCAATGCACAAAGTAAATAACATAGATAGTACTCTCGATAGGTGTGGGCCCGCGTGGAGCAAATGCTCGATACTCAAGCCATCATGGCCAGGTGATTTTCCTTTGTTCATCTTATTCAAGGCTCGTAAAATGTCTGCACCGGAGAATCTAGTCTCAATATTTGATCCTACTAGGCGAGTATCAAGCTCGCTCCGCGCAGGTCCGAGTGGTGACCGTACAAAGAAATGGTCCTTAAACAAGTTAGCTATTTCGGCCGGTTCACTTACTCCGTCCACGCTCACTGGCAGCTGCGGTTTAGGACTTAATGCCTTTGCACAGTTCCAAAATTTACAGAAGTCTTTATTTGCATGATGAGATGCAATTATGTCTAGCTTAATTTGTTCCTGGTTTCTTTGACACCAGCTTAATTTATTTTTAAAGGCTTTTTTACTCAACCGCATCTCATCATACAAATCTCCACTGCAGGGCTTGCCAAACATAATCCAGATTTGGTATTTAATTCTAGTCAACCTATGAGCCTCGCTTATATGCTTATTTCCCTATTATACGTATAGTAAATATCTCAAACTTAAACAGTCACCGAATATCCCCGAAGGGGTTGGCAGAGGTACTAATACTTCTGAACATCACGTGACATTGTCACCTGGTGTTCAGATTACCCACGTTTTGCTTGGACAGTGTACTCACGTGAAAGGGGGCAGGCCTATCGCCGTTTTGTACGAATACACTATCACTATATATGAATATAGTAACTATGTTGGAGTATATCAAGTTTTTACATATGTAGATATTTTAAGGGTAATTTTGTTCAGATAAATAACTTTGCAAATAAATAGAGCTGCAGTACTAGGGGTATTATTACTAGTATATTCCTAGTGACGGCGTGGTAAATAATACCGATACCCACATTAGTATCCTATAATGTAGTCTAAATCTTGACATACTCATATGGGTATCGGAATAATTATACCATTTAAATGTACGCCAAATGTGTAATAAATAACATAAGTTTGGTAATTTGATCGCTAGGAGAAAGTATTGAAAATGCTTAGGCATGTGTACATGTGTGCGCAATTGAAGTTCGCGGAAAGGCACTCCACTTCATCAGTAATAGATCCAAAAAACCTACATCAGAGCAAACGCATAAAATTGTAAGCAACAATAATCGTTGTAAATTAATCCTACCTCGCTATAGAGTTCCAAATCCCGCCGCTATTCGTCTCATCACTCTCAGCGAGTAAATCCAAGTGCATCTTATCGGCTCGCTTGCTCACTCTCAGCTTGATCACGTGACTTCGGAACGAGCTCATCAGCACCTGGATGTCGCTGCTGCCGGCTGGCGTGTCGGTGTTTTCGTGACTGGAAATAAAATAAGCTGATAGGAATCATATGTATAGAGAAGACAGTCAAGCGCTAGTTGGGCTCGTCCACTAAGGATTCAAAACATTATCTATACTGTATAGGTCACTTTAAAAATAGGTTTTTAAATGTACTATAATTTGGAAAATATGATACCGCGATGTACAAAACGTGAAAGTAACGCCATCTAGTGCCAATAGAAGGTACTGTGTGTTGAACTTGAATTTTGTATCTTTTGTTATTTATATTTTAGTTATTGTTCTGTGCACCAGCGAAATTCTAGTAATGGGGTCTGTTTTTAGCTCCAGGGACGTAAACCCACAAATTCTCTACTTAAAAATCAAATAGGTCATCTTTATGACATAGCCATAGCTCTAGAACTTAAAGTATTTAAGATTATATGATAAACGCAAGAATTAGCCTTGAACTATGTCAGTAAGTATTTTCTAAGACTTTCACGATTGCACATTACAATTGAAACAACTATTGATTTTCGGATATTTAATCGCGATTACATGCGAAGATTACATGGTTTTTAAAGCCCGACGTATCAAAAACTTTTCAGTTATCATGGTCATGGCAAGACTCAGTGATAACCGATAATCAATAGTTGTTTTAATTATGTCAATAAGATTGGTTTTTCTACAAGAATATTCTGATTAATAAACCCGTAAAACAAATCGCAACATACCCGACAATTTCATAAATTTCATCCGATCTACCCGGTCTTAGTCTTAATACCCAGGCTCCCGGATTCGCTTTGAGTTGGAAGTATCCGAGGTTGGCCATCACTATGGTGTCCATTAGCTCCGGCTTGTCCAGAGTTCCCAACACTAATTGTAGACCTCGAGGCGGGGTGCCTAGTGTCGTGTCCCAGGCGTGGCCTTCTAATAAGAGATATTCGAGTTCGAACTCACTGGAACAATTATTCAATAATTATATTCTTTTTTCTTTTAATAATGATTGCTGTGTAGTGCCGGCTTAGAATAGCACTCCCCCATTTCTTCCGGTGGGTGTACGTATAAGGCGACTAACGGTATTGGGGCTTTTAATGTATTTTTGGGCGATGCAGTTGGAGACCCATCACCAACAACCTTTATTTCACCATCTTTTCCCCACGCAACTTCCAAAAGTGGCTGAGGAATTTTTAATTCCCTAGCTCTGGCTACGCCTTCAAGGGATTTACAGCCGTGAGTATATGTATGTATGTAATGATAATAAGTAAAGCCAAATTTATTTAGTTTGGTCTAAAAGAATTTATTTATGAGTGTTTCTAAGTTGGGTTGGTCTATTTGTCTAATATATAAAATATTATTGATGAACATTTTCATAATAAATAGATTCTAGAAAAATGAAATAATAAATGAATGAAATAGAAATGGCCGTGTAGTGTCGGCTTAGAATAACACTACCCCATTTCTACCCGTGGGTGATCGTAAGAGGCGACTAAGGGTATAGGGGCTTTTATTTTACATCTTTTTACAACCTTTAATTTACCATCTTTTTCCCACTAAACTTTCCAAAAGTGGCTGAGGAATTTCTCATTCCAAAGCTCTGGCTACTCCGTTAAGGGATTTAGTGAGTATATGTACGTATGTAGAAAAATGAAAATAAATAAATAATATTAATTTAACATGAGTTATAATTATAACACGAAACTAATCTTACCTGTGCACAACGCTCTCCACATCAGCCAACCGTATATTGTCCAAGTCGTACACGGACTTGACGCATTCCACCAGCCAGTTCGGAGGGGTCCGTAGTTCCATAGACAGTAGTGGCGCCTGTGGTAGTCCCACGAAGCGAGCCAGGGCACCCCCAGTTTGGGATCCTGACGGGGTGAATTGGAGCTCGGTTTCGAGCACGTAGCGGTAGAAACTGGGGGGGGGGGGAAATTAGTGCTTATATTTGATTTTAGGAGAATTTATAGTCATTTGGGGTTACTCATTTCATTTTGAACTGTATGAACTGTATAGTAACAACAGTTTTAGTGCTTCGAACCGATGAATAATAGTGCAGTTTTTTTTACGAAATGGATATTAGACTATCTAAAAATGGAATGGTGCAAATGCTTAAATTAGTAATATATTATAAATATATAATATATATATGAGTTACATATGGTATTAATACGCCAAAGCGTAGTCAAAATTCAGTTAACTTTACTTCCAATTCTTCAAATACAACTTCTTTATTGCATTTACATATCTTTATTTACATGACATGAACAACACTTTGAAACGGATTACGACAATTGCAATCTTTACTTTATTAGGCAACCCTACGAATGCAGGTCCTACACAATATGACACATTCAAATAAAATATGATTAAAGATGAGAACGTAAAACACTCAAAGCACTATAAAAATATATACTGAAAGTTTTAAGCATATCTAAAAGTGGTCCAAACCAAACACCATTAGAAATAAAGAGAGAAGAAGCAAGAACATATTTACCTCTTAAGCGGCATATCAGAGTTCTTATCTTGCGGGTTCAAGAACAGCTTGATATGGCAGTTGACAACTTTGCGAAGAACTAGCAACAATGGTGCTACGCGTTGAGCTGCCAACGTCGCTGGGTCTAGCACTGCCACGATCTAAAAGATAAGGAAATCTTTTAAACTAATACTATAAAAAATATATAAAAAAAATCAAATTAATATCACTTGTGCTGGGTCAAACTGCTAAGTGTGCAAAAAAAATATTAATCAGTTGTAAACCGAGAGATTCCTAATTCACAATACCACAGCAAGTTGGTAGTAACTAATTTAAAAGCTGTAGCCTTGCACTATCTCTCTGATTTTTAATTTCTTAAGTGACAAAACGAGCCATAGAGCACAAAGGAAATATGCAAGATCGTACAGTTATTATAAACTCAAAAACCTCAAGAACATCCTTTTCCTTTTTTTTCTAGGGATATTAATTAAATAGTGTGTGTGAGTGTGTGCAAACGTGTGTTATTAAGTTTTTATTGGAGGCATCCCATTTTTTTTAAGATATCGGTTTTAGGTAACTTTACCACAAAATTAACAATAATTACCAAATCATCCTCACCTCAATACTAGGTTCATCATCGTGAACAGGTCTAAGTTCCACCAGCGAATGTTCAGTTCTCAGATGTGAGGGTAGAGGGGTTCTTGGCCGTGATGGTCTTGCTGCTAATATCGCTGTCACTTTCAAACGGTCGTCCGCTGACATCTCCCAGAGGTTGTATTCTGGGAATGGATTGGATTAGATTGCGATATTAACATTCTCTTATAGTGGGGCGCCATAAGAAGGATCAAAGGGCAATGGAGAGCCCTATAAATAAACATATACGGACATATTATACATAGATAAAGTTAGCCCCAAACTAAGTAAGACTTGTATGATTGGAAACTAACTAAACGATATACATAATATTGCCGTGTAGTGTCGGCTTAGAATAGCACTACCCCGTTTCTACCGATGGGTGTATGTAAGAGGCGACTAACGGTATTGGCGCTTTTAAGGGATTTTTGGGCGATGCGGCTGGAGACCCATCACCAACAACCTTTACTTTACCATACTTTCCCCACTCAATTTTCCAAATGTGGCTTAGGAATTTCTAATTCCTTAGCTCTGGCTACCCCTTCTAGGGATTTATAGCCGTGAATATATGTATGTATGTATAATATTATATTATATACATATAAATAACACCCAAGACTAAGAAACAAACATGTATGCTCATCACATAAATGTTGCCCTCAGCGGGGATCGAACCCGCAACCTCCGGAACGAAGAAGCTTGTCACCTATCCACTCGGTCACGGCTGACGTAAAGCTATGTTAGGACACTACGCGATCGTTTCCTTAACGATGAGTAACGGTAGCAGGACCAGGGTAACTGCCAAAGAGTGGCGAAACTGGAAGTGGGCAGAACACATTTCTAGCAGAACCGACGGCCATTGAAACTGGCAGTTTCTGAATGACGGCCACGTACCTCACAACGACGACTTGGACTAGGTCGCGGGAAGTTAGACTTTATGGGGGGCCCGTGTCGAGCAGTGGACGTCTATGGATTTATGATAAAGTCTATCAGAAGGGCAAGCACGAACTCTATTTTATCGACACGATAACGGTTAGAATGAGATGGCAGTATACGATACTAAGAAAGTGCGTAAGAGATGGCTGCTTTATCCCACGCGATAACTAGTTTAAACACGGCTCGTACTAGCCGGGCAGGGGTTCTTAATAAAGAAAGGTTTGCATAATATCCTAGACAACTTATATGATTGAAATAACTCATACGAGGATCTTTACAATGTATGTGGGTATATTCTTGTTAGCACTAAAAACATGTACTCACCATCATCATCATCATTCACTTCATTAGTATTTGTAGATTTCCTCCTATCAATTATTGCTGCCAGTTTATCACCATAGGCTTGACTAGAAAATCTAGAAACAAACGTGATTATTTAGCAAAACTAGAAAAATACCAAGTCTACCAGCAACACTCGACAAGGGTAGGGTAGTTTTTCTTAAACCTTAAACACTAAGTTTAATCAAAACTGTGTCTAGCTCCTGTCGTATATTTAGAGTTCCCATCTTTGTCTGTCGGCATCTAAAGGATCTGGGTTTTTTTGATAGATTTTTATAGACATTTTTAGTATGATTGGCTACGCTACGTCGACATACATTACACGTTGCAGCAATCGGCCTCAGAAAAAATCACTGTTAAATTATAAGGTTGGTCAATGTAAAGGTTGTCTTAAAGATCGCTATAAGTTATACGACCGCAAGTTGAACTTCTACTAAAGAACATATTGTGAACTAAAGAGTTTCCTATAACCTCTCAAACAAATAAAAGTCCTCAATACTAAACACTTCATCAATATCCAGTGGTCCTAGAAACTTGCATTTTCTCTGTACCATAAACACTATGATACGAAACAAATACTTTCCTATTACCTCTCAAGCAAATGAAAGTCCTCCACGTTAAACCCTTCAGCATCACCCAATCAATGGTCTTAGAAACCGGCATTTTCCGAGTACCAAACATAATTATGATATGAAACGAAGTTTCCTATACATACCTCTCAAGTAGATTACATTCTTCCGCACTTAACACTCAACATCAGCCAGCGATATTAGAAACCAGCATTTTCTCTGTATCAAAAATAACTATAATATCAAATAGAGTTTCCTATAAATACCTCTCAAGCAAAAGAAAATCCTCTGCACTAAACAGTTCATCAACATCCAGCTGTTCTGGAAACCGGCATTTTCCGAGTACCAAACATAATTATGATGTGAAACAGAGTTTCCTATACATACCTCTCAAGCAAATGAAAGTCCTCCATACTAAACACTTCATCATCAGCCAACGGTCCCAGGAACCGTCCATTGTGCACGACGGCGCGACTAGACGCTCTTAGACGAAGACTTCGGCCGCTTAGTACTCGGGCGGATTTTAGTACCCACTCGAATTTGTTTAGAGCTGGGATTAGCTCAGGCTGGAATAATTAGATTTAAAAGTAGTCGTCTCAAAGGAGTGGATATGTGATTTTAAGGAAAGTCTACTGCATTAGTCATACGATTTTCTTGTTGGTGATGCTATTTCTAAAACAAAACAATTGTTGAATAAACATTTTATGCTTTATTTGGTTTAATGTTCATACTAATTAACTGATGATTATCTCCATAAGAGGACCTAGGGGGTTGTCCATTAATCACGTGAGGCTTGAAAGGGGGGGGAGGGGTTTGATAAAAATCACGAAATAACACAATGGGGAGGGGGGGTGTAGTAAGATATCTCGTGTATTTAATTTTTCGTCAAACGCACGATTTTTAAACAAATATTAAGCGGCACATTTTTATTATGGTCCTTAATTTCAGAATAAAATAAGATTATAGTTTATACTTACCTGTATTTAAAATAATATAAAAATCAGAAAATTTTAAGATTCGTTGTAGCTACTAAAAATACACGTGATGTTGAGAAGGGGGAGGGGGGGTGGTCTTAAACCTCACCACTCATCACCAATGGGGGAGGGGGGGTTAAAAAATGCTAAAAAAAGATCACGTGATTAATGGACAACCCCTAGGATATATACGATCTCATAAAACAAAAGTTTTATGAATATTTAATTTGTAAACTAAAAAATATATTTAAGTAAATCCAATTTGAGTAAATGCAAACGAAGTGTTATTTTGTGCTTTTTATTGCGTATTAATCTTCATTTATGGTCATTCTGGCTACACTTTAATGTCATAATACAATGAAAATTAATTATATTAAAAAATAATTTAATCTTACCAAAATATCACAATCCTTTCTCTCATGGCATCCTTCGTCTTCTAACAAATCTGTCACATATTTAGTGGCTTTCACTGGGTCTAAAGTGGTTAAAGCTGCTATAACTACTTTGTTCAAAGACTGATCTTCGCTGGAAGAACTTTCCACATTCGGGATGAAGGCGACTCTAACTCCAACAGATTCTCTCTAGAAATAATCAAAATTAGTTTCGAAAACATTTCAATAAAATCATTTTAATCAATATTTCATACAAGATATAATTATTACCATATGGTTAATGGCATTTAGAAGCAACTCCCTGGAATTCTTCTTATTTAGGTCTCCAGCGACCCAAATAGTTTGCGTGTATTTCTCGGCTTTTCCTGGCTTAGCGAAATATTTCAGCAATGGAATGGCAGTTGCTAACGCATCACGACCTGAAATAGTTTGATTGCTTTGAAGAACTTCCAATTCAAAATAACTATGTATTAAATCAAAATCCCAAAAAAGAAAAAGAAAAGAGCCCTAAAAAGTAAGAGTAGAATCAATGTCCGTTGCATTGTCTACGCACTGCTAACTTCCCATAAAAGTAAATGCTTCCATAGTCATAAATGTACCATTCTTATCATAAATAGTTGGCAATATATTTCTAAAAGCATATTTTAAGTGAACTCATAAATAATGTGTTTTGAAATTTAATGTTAACTTAACTCTACCGTTGTACAATAGTACATAGGTAACCAAGCGTATTTAAAGCATGACAGTAATCTAATACCACAGAGATACAGTATTTTTCACCAAGTTTTGTACCTGATAGTTGTAAGAGACGATGAATCTTGTCTTCAGTAAAAAGTTGTGGAGACGCTGCTGTTCCTGAGAGGTCCAAATACTGACTAGATTCTGTGCTTAAAATTCGACGATTTAACCTGAAAATATTATGTACATGTAAACACTATAACTATGTAAATTCAGAATGATATTCGTTTATTATTTTTTTTTAATTCATTTAATATTCTACCTAATGTCAGTAAAAGTCTGTGAGCGTTAATATAATGAAAGCCCCCTAACGTAGATCGCTTCGTATGACACCCAAATGAAACACGGCTCTCTGTAATTTCGCAGTATGGCGACTCAGGGCTGTCACTAGTGCTTCCTCTACCAACAATGATATTCCTGCAACTACTCGCAATTATAATTCACTAGAAGGAGTAGCCAGAGTGCAGGAGCAATCATTTTTTAGAAGCCAATTTTAGAAATTGAGAAAAAAACATAGTCTAAACAAACTATTGTTGGCGATGATTCTGCAGCCATACCGCCCAACTGTCACTAGAAAACCCCCGCTTCTTGAATCGCTTAGTGTAACACCCAAAATAAGAAACCATTGATTAATTTACACCGACAATCCAAATATCATGAACCAACCCAGGCATAATATGCGGCTGCTTCATAAGATAATCCATAGCATCATCATTATCAGCCAATTTTCCTCGGAACACGGCTCTCTGCAATCTCGCAGTATGGCGACTCAGAGCTGTCACTAGAGCTTCCTCAACTATCTAAATATTCCTAAACATGCTCGCGGTTCTAATTCACTAAAAGGAGTAGCCAGAGCGTCAGCAAAACTACCATTTAGAAGCCACTTTTAGGAATTGAGAAAAAAACATAGTCTAAACAAACTATTGTTGGCGATGGTTCTGCAGCCATACCGCCCAACTGTCGCTTGAAAACCCCCGCTTCTTTAATAGCTAAGTGTAACACCCAAAACAAGAAACCATTGATTACTTAACACCGACCATCCAAATATCATGAACCACTTATTTACTTACTTACTTATACTCACGCCCATTATTCCCATTGGGGTAGGCAGAGACTATCGATCGCCACTTAGTACGATCTTGACAAACCTCTCTTGCTTCCCATACATTCATTATCCTTCTCATACATGCTCTTTTATTCTTCTCACTTCGGACCCATGAACCAACCTAGGCATAATATGCGGCTGCTTCATAAGATAATCCATAGCATCATCATTATCAGCCAATTCTCCTCGGAACACGGCTCTCTGTAATCTGGCAGTATGGCGACTGAGAGCCGTCACTAGAGCTTCCTCTACCAGCTCTACTGACTTGCATACTCCTTCTTCGTTCAGGACTACACCGTTCACTAAGACCTGGGGAGAAGAAAATGGGATGTTAGATTACTAACTGGTGCCCGCGGCTTCGCTTTCGCTATTTTTTTTATATTCTCCAAAGAACTCGCTCGCGTTAAGATTTATTTATAATATGAATGTATCAAAGATAGCTATAGCTATAATCATAGCTAGAACTTCGGACGATAACTTATTTCATTGCCAATTTGTGGAGTCAATAATTTGATTTGGTGCAACTCAAAAGTAAAAGCACACTCTGAGTACTTTTTATAAAATTATATTAGTTTAAATATATATATATATAATAATTATAAAACAGTTTGATTAGAATAGAATATACTTACTTCTGGGAATTTTTTAGTTCCAATTTTAGCGACAAACTCTTGGGCAAGTTGACTTCCAAAGATATAATCAGAATCCTCAGAAATAATTTCATCTATATTGGCACTGGAGCTCGCTACTTTTTTCAAATGCTTTTTCACACGTTCCAATGTTAAAACTTCGCCTTTTGGTAAATCTAAAAGCTGAAAGTACAATAAAGCCAATGCCAAATTTAATTTAAATAACAAATACATATAAATTTCCTGCTTTCATTATTGATAATAATTACTGATACAAATGATGTAACAATAAAACTAATCATTGTTTATTTATACATCAACAACACTGTCACATATTACGCATTACATTATTAGTATTTTAAAATCTTCACGACGTTTACAGTATATATTTATTATTCATTATAATAATATACAAGTTTTATAATGACGCATATTTGTCAATTAATCTCATCAAAATATTTACCCTTTAAATAACACACCAACTTACCTGCGAAAGGAAAAAGAAGGCGTCCTTATTAGAGTTCTTCTCTTGTGCAATATAGTTGAAACTTGCTCGTACAGCTGCCTCCAATCGGGCATCCCCTTCATCACGACCTTGGATAGACGCCATCACCAAACCAACCCTCACTGGGGTGGAATGCTTAAGGAGGGTTTCGCCTAATTTAAGAGGGGGGGATGACTCTCTGGATATTGGGTCCACTATTATAACCTGAAACATGTTCAAATAATCTGATTTAAGAGTTAAGGAACTAAAAATAATTTTGTAATAAAAATCATACATTTTTTTTATCTAGAAATTCATAGTAGAACACTTATTATTAAATATGGATAACATTTTCATTGAACTTTTGTCCACAATCCGTTAGTGTAATGTATCTCGTGTTACAATAGTAGGGTGCAGTATCTAGTGTATCAAATTTTAGGGGGACTCTCCTAAGTTTGAGAGGAGAGGATGACTATGGATATGGGGTCCACTATTATCATCTGAAATGTGGTTTGTGTGTTTAGTTAAGGTGGTTTATTAATGGAGAGATGCTCACCAACCCCACGCTCAATGGGGTGGAATGCTTCAGGAGGTTTTACCTAACTTAATAGAGGATGACTCTTTGGATATTAGGTCCACAATTATCACCTGGAATATGATATGTTGCTTTAAATGTGGTTATGTATTTGGTTTAAGTTGGTTATTAATGGTTAGCAGCCATCATCAACCCCACTGGCACAGGGGCGGAAAGCTTAAACAGGGTCTCGCTTAACTTTATTTAATTTCATTGTCATTAGTTTTATTTAAAATGTAAACTTATTACCAGATATTCTAATGACTATTGAATAAAGAAAAAACTATTAGAAGTGGATAACAACTAGTGCACTAGTGTTAAATATTTGACTCTTTTAATTATTTCCTTCATTAAATTGATATTTGGTAGGCAATATTGTAGAGTAAGCTAGCCCTAAACCAACATCACTGTGTGCTGTGTTGAGAATATATTATATTATCTGCCAGTGTATTTAAAGTGTAATGGTTCGTCTTGGACCCTTTTAAGCCAGAGTGTGACAATAACATGTCTTACATATTTAATACATACAGAAAAGTCTTAATATAATACTGGAATAAAACATATGAAGTTTTCACAACCAAAATACAACGGGGGTGCTAAATTCAGGCGACATCTAAGGGTCTCCTAACCCTAAGGGGTTCTCTGCTCAAATGCACGCTTGCAATGGTGTTGGTGATTACTTCAAACCCTATCAGAAAGACAGACAGATCAGAAAAAATACACTTTACAAATCAAAATATAATCACCCTATATATAATGTTTTATCCAACTTACATAATTATAAATGTTCCTCCTCAAATTCCTCAGCATGCCAGGATACGTCGGTCTCAGCAGCTCCATATACGAGGAAGGCCAGCGGCGGTACTTGTCATCGGTTTCCAGATCGTTCAGCCAAGAGATGGCCGTGTCCCGGATGTCCAGACCGTACTCTTCCCATGTCAAGGATTCGCCTAGTTCAATGGCCATGAGGGCGTTGATCTTTTTTTTCGAGATACCTGAGATTACAATTTTCATTACTAATGCTACCTATAGTGACCCCTAGAAAAGCGGATGAAATGTGAAACTAATTTACTGAATGTAACCTTTTTATGAACATATTTTATGGCAATTTTAGGTTATAATAATAGAATGGGAAAATTTTGAGTCTGTCTATATGATATCAATTTTAAGGTATTATAATCATAATGTTATGAATTCTTAAATTAATAGGAGTAACTTGAGTTACAAACCTTATAATAAAGATAAAACTCTTCTTTACAAACTGATAGACTAATTGCATGAATATTAAGTGAAGAATTCTTTACATTAGAAGAGGATCCAAGAGGATCTCTGCAGACTAGACCATTATTGTGTAAGTAACAAGTTAGACCTAAATGTCTCTAAGTGCTTTTGTGTTACTTTCTCTAGAAAGAGACATTTGTTCGAAGCTGCTTACACAATCAAAGGTCAAAATTTAGCTAGGGCACTTTCATCGTGTGATCTAGGTGTCACGTATGATAGCAAATTACTATTCGATCAGCATATAGACAACATTGTTAGTAAAGCATCCAAATCTCTTGGTTTTATTATGCGAGCTTCTAAGCCTTTTAAATCAATGAAGACTGTAAAGCTGCTGTACTGTGCGTATGTTCGAAGTCATCTTGAATATGCCAGCCAGATTTGGCCAGCAAGATTCAGAGAAAGTTCACACGCTACATCGGATTTAAATTTAAGATTCCCTACACCGACTATGAGCACCGATGTGAACGTCTCCATCTCCTTCCCCTTAAACTCCGTAGGACAGTGGCGGATGTTATTTTCTTTTTAAAAATAATAAGAGGTTACATAGATTGTCCGGAGCTGTTACAGATAGTAAACATCAATGTTCCGACCAGACCATCTAGGAAATTTAAAACCCTCCACGTACCTGCATGCAGCACCAACTTCCGAGAAAACTTCTTTTCCATACGCACAAGTAATACAATTAACAGTCTTTGCAACTCAAACGAGGTCGATATATTTGGCAGTAGTTTTGAAACAGTTAAATCAACTTTTATACGCAATTTTGTATCTTCTTTAGCGCAGCGGTAGTAGCAGTTAACTATAGAGTATGTCTTATCATGTTTTCTATATAGTTATACCTTTATATTGTTTTATTATTTTTTTATATTAGGTACATCCTATTATATGTTATGTATGATTAATTATATATATATAAAAAAAAAACTATTGTTAGCATAATTATGAGTGTACAACCTTGTGCTTTTTATTATTATTAAGTTTTATAACAGTGAAAACTGATAATTGGCTTTCAGATATACTTTTAAGTTGCTAATTAATTATAACTAGCTGTAAGTTTTCCGTAATTATAAAATAAAAATAAAATAAAATTAATTATTCAAAAAGAAGGAAGGAATATTTATATATTTACAACCAACATACATATACAAACATATACTCACGGCTGTAAATCCCTAGAAGGGGTAGCCAGAGCTAAGGAATTAGAAATTCCTCAGTCACTTTTGGAAATGTGATTGGGGAAAAGATGGTAAAAGAAAAGTACAACCAAATATTTTTAATTAAGATCTTTGGTTCGAAAATAAGGAATTTATACAAATTATTTCGCATTTCTGAAAGTAATAACTAATGTTTTTAAGTAGATATAAAATTGAAAGGATATATCACTGAAAATATAACCGTAACATTTGAAAATAAACATGCGATAGTATGTCCCGAACAAAGAACATTACTAAAGAGCTCTCAGAGAAATCATACATTCATTATTAAGATTTAATTACACAAATGTAAGACCACACATACGATGTAACACTGTTATGGTACTTCAATGACGCGGATTAGCTACGGCACCATTTCGAATGTAAATTAATATCACCTGATAATACGGTAAACTTAAAGTATTTAAAATATTTTGTTTAGTTTCTTAGCTTTGGAAACAAGCCAAGAATGTTTTGTTTGATTTTTACACTTAGAAACTGCGGTATTTTAAGTATGTAGGACTGTAGAAAATATTTTGCTACCAACGCAGTTTTTACTTAGGCTAAAAAATGTGTTAACTATTCTGAACTGGGAAATAAGGCTCGGGATAAAATGCTAGTCGCAACACTTATAAAACTAAATAAAAAACCACGACTTTAACAAGAAACTAGTAATAGATTCTTTGTTACTCTTAAGGTTTAAAATTTCTAGAAGGTATTATGCTAAGAGAAGAAACACAGTTGATATCACACTAATCCATGCATAGAATTGTAAATGAGTAAAATACGAATGAACACCATACTATTGTTCAGTATATTAACTGAATCCCATGGTTTCACATTCACCAATTTCAGTAGCACCAAAACAAAAATTATTTTCGGAGTAAATATAAATAAAATACCCATAGCATGAAGTGCATTCATAGGTCCAATATCCTCTTTAATTGCAGCCAACAAAGACAAGACATCCACTTCTTCAGCATCATACTGCGCTCCAGAGACCAGCAGCAAGGACTCGGCTGGACGAAGGCCGAGGGAATTGCTCCAGATGTCTTGGTTGTACAACACTTCGTCTCGGAACGGACGGGGCACGTTCACGTGAATCAGTGATTTTGTCTGGCAAAAACGAAACAAATAAATAATAAATATATACCGACTTATTACACAGATCAAGTTAGCCAGTAGAAAAGGAGAATATCCTGTGGTAAGGGATAATTACTCGACGACTTAGTAAACAATATATATTTCACCTATAAACAATATTAAATACTAAGAACACGCACACATTCAAATTCATCATATAAAGGAATGCTTTCAGTGGGATTCGTACCCGCGACCACTGGACCCAGAATCAATTCACCTAACAACTAGGCCACGGACGTCGACTTGATGCAGGGTGTATATTGCCTAGTTCCATAACGATATTTTGGCCCGTACCTCTTTAAACCCTTCATCTTCTTTATCGCATCGTTTAAACACCGCTCATACTAGCCTTGTCAAAACCAATTGAGCATGTTTGAACAGTAAATTTAAATCATAAGGTAGCACAAAACCCACCTGCATAGGAAAATTCTGCGCAATAGAAGCCAAAACCTTGAGAGGCTCATCAGCCCCGGCGTCCCTTGCGTCCCTCACCGCCGCCGCCGCCTGCATGCTCAGCGCTTGCATCTGCCACACTTTGAGAGGTGCTAACTCTTCACTCGCCTCAGTTAGATGACGGCGAAACTGTTCTAGAGGTGTCCGTAGCGCCGGGAATAGGCTCCTATAATACGATTTTTAATTACTTATTTGCAGTCATAATTTGCAATACGCAAGTTAATTGGTACATAAAATATGACGATAAAAAATTGAGAATTGGTGATGCTAGGTTTGTAAATAGTAAGTACGATAATGATTACCGGCAAAACTGGAATCAATGGTAGCTTATAAAACATTTAATTTGAACAGACTTCTGTAGGAATAATCCTAATAAATAATAATATTGGAGTTAAAAAACTTCTTACTTAAGTTTTCCAAAATTAAAGCCATCAACTTGATTTTGAGGATCATTGGGATCTTCTTCTTCTGGTGCTGGTGAAGATTCATCATTATCAGATGGTTTCGGCGTGGAGTCATCTTGACTTTTGTACTCTGTGCTTTTGAGCTGTAATTCTACTCCATAGCCTGATAGCCTAAGTTTTGGTTTACCAGTTGTCTGAAAATGTAATTATTCAATAATGTCAAGTTATAATAATCCACCTATAGGTATAGGCTACAAACTCAAAAAGTGCACTATTTTTATTCCTCATTTTTTTTAATTTTAAATGTTTAGCTCTTCTTTTTAGGATGTAAAACTGTTTACATATATACGTTAAGGTTAAGTAAGTGCATATATTAATCTCTTACCTTGTAATTCCAACGGACAACATAGTTAATTAATCCCCTATCAGCAGATTTTGAGAGAATAGTATGCTTAGTTGCAAAGTCGGATGAACCGAGCTCTCCATATAGTATTGCAGTAATAGTTTTGTTGTCACTGCTTGGATATGTGTGGTCTAATAAATAAGTTTGAAGAATGTGATCCTCCTAAAATCATGGAGAAAATATTGTTATTACTAAAAATCTGACTACATTAAATATAAAGGGAAAATGTGCTTCCTTAAAACCATTTTAACAAAATATGTAAGTTAGTTAAGTACAATATATACAAGTGGTACAATAAGCTTACTACAGTTTCCAATCTAGATAATCTCAGCCGTGATAGCCCAGTGGGTAGAACACTCGCTTATCGTGCAAACGACTAGTGTTCAAATCCTGGATCAGGCCTACACCAATTTGTCTTTTCTAAAGACATATGTGTGGTTAATTTATCATGGTTGTTAACGGTGAGGGAAAACATCGTGAGGAAACCCACATGGCTGAGTTGTACTTAGTCATGTGACAGTGTATTCGTACCAAACGGCGATAGGCCTGCCCCCTATCACGTGAGTACACTGTCCATGCAAAACGTGGGTACTCTGAACACCAGGTGACAAAGTCACGTGATGTTCAGAAGTATTAGTACCTCTGCCAACCCCTTCGGGAATATTCGGCGTGAACGTTTATGTTATGTTATGTTATAATCTCAAAGTATCATAGTTGTAGTAGTAGAATATAAGTGCAACCCAGCTAAATTAACCCAAGATAAACTAATTCTGAGGTCATTTGAGCCGAATAGTATTTACTTGCAATTAAAACTTTGACTTCCAGATATTAAATTGCGTGTTATTACATGGCCTTTTAAAGCCGGATATATTGATAACTTTTCAGTTATCTATCATGGTCACAGGAATGAAAGGTGTTATTCATCATTTTACCTACCTTCACAAAATTAAAGGTACATTAAATATCCAAAAGTCTTAGAAAATACTAGTATTTACTTGCACCTAGATTCTACAAAAAGAATCTTTGATTCAAGTATTGCCTGATAAAGTAAAGAGTGACGGGGGCGTATACCCTAGGTCGTGGGTTCCATGCCCGCCTGTGTCGAAATTTTTCTTTTCTTTATTTATTAGAAAAGTAGTTATAGTTTCAAATGCTTATGGTTTTTATTGTCAATTTGATCTGGTTCTTTTAAGAAATTATTGTTTAAATCTATCTTACTAAGCCAAGCTCTTACTTGAGTCATTTTTTTATATGCAGCATAATAACTGGAATACTTACGGGTTTGTACTTATGAATAGAGTTAAGAACATCCCGCAGAACATCATTATCACAAATTTTTCTTGATGCAATATCAACAAATGTTTCACAATCTACATCCTTAACACCATTCTGAATTGCAATTTCATTGAACATGCGGACTGCAGGTGAAGTCAAGTGCATTGAAAGTGCTAGTTTTGCCAAACGCAACTGAGCAGGGGCCAGCAATGTTGATGCAACTCCAATAATGGCATCATACCTTTGCTTATCATTTTCTGCAAATAAGAGTCATGTTAAAAGATGTTAAATACAAACATAGTGGTTATACTACAATCCCTGTAGGTCCTACAGTGTAGGATCAAGCTCTTCAAATCAGTTTATTTTATATAAACAATTATGAGATGCAACTTAATGTTTCTTTGGTATCCTAATATATTATTATCTATGTATATAAAAGAAAGTGGTGTTAGTTACACTATTTATAACTCGAGAACAGGTGATCAAATTTGTCTGAAAATTGTTGAAGAGGTAGCTTAGAACCAGGCAAAGAACATAGGATATATATCATCATGCTAAATATTGTAGGGGGAATGCAATAAAAATATTTAACACCATCCGTGCAAAGCCGGGGCGGGCCACTAGTCAAATTATAGATTTAAAAATTCCATCAGTAGAGCTTTTCCTACTGTGTACATGATTCAAATTAAACTCTCAAAATATTTCAAATGAATTACTCATAAGTATAATTTCTATCTAAAAACCATGAAGAACAAGACTTACCTATATTTTGAAGACCAACATTCAGTGCGTTAATACCACTGACAAAAGACCAGAAAAGGTCTGAACTTTCTTCACCCAAATACTCTGCCAGTTCTAGCACAATAGGTGTAGCTTCCCACTTGGTGCTTACAAATGTAGTTACGGATTTTAATCTCTTTTGTTCATTACCAACCGAATCAAGACTGTCGGCTAAACCACCAACCATACAAATAGCAACTAATAAAGTTCTGAGTGCACTGAAGAACTCCATGTCAAACAAATTCTTTACTTTACGCCTAATATTTTAGATAACAAACATGTCTTAATTATTATTAATATTTTTAGATAGGTGGGATAAGGTATTAAAATTCCACGTTATCAACCATCTCACATGTGATTGTCTCGAATTAAACTTTTCAGTCTAAATTTTACTCATTAAGAAATTATTTGCCGGGCTGAAAACACAAATGAAATTCGGCCACGACACTTTTTTTTATTTACAGATTCACAGACGTTGGGGAGACTTACGTACTTGACAGATGACAGATACAGAGTGTTGACAACATAATAAGCTGAAGTGTATAAAACCCCGTCGACATCTACAAAGTAGAAGACCAAAACATATTAAATCCATCAAAAGTATTGGAACAACAAAAAGTCACTATACTTCGGCCGTTTAGAGAATGCGTTCCTGTCACCTATCAGTTACATGCAGCACTACAAGGATAAAGCGCTGTCATAACCTTGTAATAGCGCAGTATAGATTTAGAAAAATATTGTTTACCAAGTTATTTGACACTCAGTTTGGCACAACATTATAACATTCATTGATTATTGATATAATAATGTTGTTTTAATGCTCATCAATTGTTAAAACGGTAAACAACCAGCAAAAATATTTTTATCGTAACTGCAACGTCACTACAAAGTTACGTCGTTAGTTCAATCGCGACTGGAGATAAACATGGTAAGTCACTTTCATGAAACTTAAACTATTCTACTATAATTCTACTTAATCACGTTACAAAAACGTAACATTTTAAAACTTGTAACGTAATCATGTTTTCTCCAATATATTTTTGCTGAAATTTTCAAATCGATTGTTTAATTATTTAAAAATATTTCTAAACCAAGTCTATATCTAACAAAAAAATCATAAATCTGAAAAATATGAAACAGGCTTTTATGTTTACTAAACGAGCCATGCACGGTGAGATTCATTTGTGGAAGTCATGTTAGAGCGCACACTATTGCGGACTCACTCGCACATAGCAGCGTCTCACTCATATTCCCACATCGCAATATGTCAATGATTTTCGAGTTATGCATAGATAAATAAAAAATTATAAGTTGGTACACAGCATGGTGTACTGTGTACTGGCCAGGATATCTTTGCTGTTTCCACAGTTCCACACATTTCATTCTGTTCTGTCTGTGGTGACTGGTCGGTGAATCCGTAAACGGCTCCAAGTCTCTAGTCTTGAGAAAAAGGAACTGAGGTTCTCGAGAAGTTTAGCATACTAAATCTATATTCTCGAGTAAAATAGGTACATCATCACTAAACTTAGATTGTTCATACTCTTATCGAACGAACGTTCTCAATTTTATTTTTATTGACATCACTTGTCCACATTTTTTCTACTTAGTCTAGTCCACAGATTACAATATAGATACAGTCTGTGGTTTCAGTTACGTTCGTTGATTTTGGGGTTGATTTGTAAAGGGAACAAAGCAAAAAAATTAAACAGTTACAGTGGGGGGTATCCTGATAAATCGGTTTTGAAATTGCGTGTGACGTTCTCCTTACTTATGGATTTGGACTTTGGAATAAATTATTAATCTGACTACTCGATATTGTCAGTAAGTTATATGTGTCGTTATATTCACATTTACACTGAGCTACTATCGTTATTATGTATTTCTCTACTTATTACTTTACTAATTCAATGTCTTTATTTCCTTTTGTAAATCCGTGTTATAAAGAAGTCATTACTTGATTATAATTATGTGTTGCTGAGTGGTTATTCCAATGATAATGCTGTAGTAATAACAAACTATTTGCCTCAGTACACTTCAAGATTAAGATGGTTGATATCATCAGTTAGGTAGGCTACGGAAGAACAATTGTTTATTATATAATATCTGTCCAGTTTTGAATTTTAGTTCCATTAACAGTTTTGCCACATTTATATGAATAGTTTATTTTTGAGTATCACATCAGTTTTTATAGATACCACCACCAAAATATTCTAAGAGTTTCAACAATACTAATTAATTGAATTTAAATAAGCTACATAAGTTTAGTAGGTATTTATTTAGTTTTATATTTTAATTTAGGTTGTAAATTTTCTAATTATTTTTAATAATTCATAAGTATAGATGGCGATAGGCCTGCCCCCTATCACGTGAGTACACTGTCCCTGCAAAACGTGGGTACTCTGAACACCAGGTGACAAAGTCGGGGATATTCGGCGTGAACGTTTATGTTTATTATTATGTTATGTTTATACACAACAACAACAAATCATATTTTGGTCAGTGTGTTCAAATCTAATAGTAGGCACCAGCTAATTTAAAATAGTAAATGCTGCTATCAAAATATTCTCTTAGATATATCTGGGATGCTAAGACAAAACTAGCTAAGATGGATTTCCAAAAAATATGTCTTTAATATATTTTCCCAGCATACTTAATCAGCCCTTATAAATAATAAGACTAAGAGAGTACAATTAATAGTGCCATACCTTAATACACCATAACAACTCTATGCCTACAACCTTTATTATGTTGGTTATTTTTTTTTGATAAGAAGTTTATAATTTAAACGCATGAGTTTTTATTTAAAAAATAGTTATTAGTAAAACCTCAAACTTGCTAAAAAAATAAACACTATATGATACACTTTTTTGTTTTGCACCTTGAAAACTCACTCTTATTTAAGCTCTGGTCTTATATACCTTAGATTTAAAGTAAGAAAGGAATAATATAAGAATATGTATATGTAGCCCTGCACATATGCAAATGCTTTAAACTCATCTAGTAAAGATTTATTATTTAGCCTGTGTCTACAATTTGGTGTAGTAATTGTATGATTTATATGATATCACTGAATATGTTTTGTAAGCTTAAACATATTTATTAAAGTAAGTTAAAAAAGATTTGGCGCCCATTTGAATAGTACTAGTACATTTTGTGGAGCACCAGGTGACAATGTCACATCATGTTCAGAAGTATTAGTTCCTCTGCCAACCCCTTCAGAGATATATGGTGAGAACATTTGTGACAGAGTTATTCATTGCTCTCTGGATTCATAAATTAAAGACAAAGAAAGTTGTGGTTGCATGGCCCATATGCTAATTGATAATCTTAGATTAATGGGTTTACTTATGTGTTTTAGGACGCTTCAATATGCCATACACATCTGATGAAGCATATTCTCGTCATATAAGCCATAACATGACAGTACCGCAACGGATAAAGGTAACATTTAGTTACATAAGTAGTGCCGAAAGTTTAAATGCCAGTAAACCAAAATACAAATCTAATCAAGCATAACATCAAAGTCCTCAGCATGTTATTAAAATTAACTAGTTACCCTTTTGCTAACTAATTCCCAAACTTTATTTTGTGATCATGATCACACAAATTAATTTATAGCAACTGTGCAATTTTTTGTCTACAAAGATATTAAAGTTTTTCGTAACTAACTAATAGTAATTAAAGCAGATTTTAGATACTTAATCTCACATACTGGTATATGTGTTTATGTTTCTCATTAGATATTGCTTATATCAATATTCCTGATTTCTTAAATGTTTCAGGCTACTGGAGATATTGTGGAGGATGACCATCTTCATCATAATGGACTTCCTCCAAGTTGGGACTATGATAATGAAAAATTTGACATGAAAGTTCCAGAAAGGATTCTTGTTGTTGGACAGGATCAACACTTAGGTAACATTTAGCTCTTTCATTGTTTTATAGAATATATATGTATTTGGGTGCCTAATTGATTCATTGCCTCAAAACATCTGTCCTTAGCTTGAATAAGATGAATACATATGTGGAAACAGCAAAGATATACTGGCCAGTACACCCTGCTGTGTACCAACTTATAATTTGTATCTATGCTTAACTCGAAAAACATTTACACTCCGCGATGTAGGAATATGAGTGAGACGCTGCTATGTGCGTTTGAGTCCGCAGTAGTGTGCGCTCTAACATGACTCCCACAGTACTCCCCTCCTAGTCGATACGACGATATCAAAGCTAGGAGGTACCTATAACCAATTACCAAATTCAGTGTGAGCAATGAGGCCGGTGATTGCATGCCTGTAGATGCTCTGCTGAATGAATGGTGTGGTGAGGTAAGCGAGGAATAGAAGTTGCGGGTAGATCGAGAAATGTAGTAGAAAGAAGCGTATGTTCTTATCGAGGGGTCACCACTGTGGAAACAGCAAAGATATACTGGCCAGTACACCCTGCTGTGTACCAACTTATAATTTGTATCTATGCTTAACTCGAAAAACATTTACACTCCGCGATGTAGGAATATGAGTGAGACGCTGCTATGTGCGTTCGAGTCCGCAGTAGTGTGCGCTCTAACATGACTCCCACACATACCTGTCATGTAGTGCCGGCTTAGAATGTCACTACCCTTTCCTTTGTGGGTGTCATAAGAGTACTAAGGGTATGGGGCTTTTTTAAGTGGTTCTTGGGCAATACAGTTGGAGACCAATCACCAACGATACTTTATGTCCTCCATCTTGTCCCCTGTCAACTTCCATATAATGCTGAGAAGTTTCTTCTTGGCTACCCCTTTTTTGGGATTTATGGCCGTGAGTATATGTATGTATGTAATTACCTATTAACTTCCTAAAAACGATTTCGTAAAGGAAAGAAATATTTTTATTTAGCACACATACAATACACAATAATATAAAAGGTGTAATAAGAATTTTATTTGCTAATTGTTTTGATTTTGGTCTCACTCTTTTTTCCATGAAATTTTTATTGAGTAGGCGTTTCTTCATCTTTGTTAGGTTTTCTTACCTAAGTCAAATTATATTCCCAGATGTTATTTATATTAGCAATTCCCATATATCCAAGAAAATGATAATGAGTAGCCACACCTTCAGGAGGAGGGAAATGTTTAAATCTATTATTGATTAAATGATGAGTAACCTAAAACTCTCTTACATATTACTACTATAAATCATCCAATAAGTGTATCTTTTGGATCGTGATCGTGCGATACCCATGGGACACAATGAAGTAGTAATTTTTTTTGCCGATGCTACACGGCTTACCGTAATCCAATAAACAGGTAGCGTAAACATACACAGCCAAAGTGTTAACTATATCTTATAAGCGTCATAGCATGGTAACTTACTGACCTGAAAAGATTTGCGATGTATTTTCCATTTCAGTCTTCTTTTAGTTAAGATGAAATACTAGTTCTGTTAATAGTGAGACAGGTTTTATTATATATTATATTACAAAAACTTGACAAGAATTAAAACGACCATCCTGGCTGCCAGTTGAATTTTGGTTAGGTTTGCTGTCTTTGTTTCGATGCAGGCTCCCGGATTTCACTCTTAATAACATAATGTAATAAAAAAATATAGTAAGTAGGGCTTGTACTCAAATTTTCTTATTGTAAGATGCTCTCAGTTTTGTGTACAAGCCCGTAATCAAATTTTGACACATCATATCCTATCGATGTCTTACTTTTGTCATAAGTGAGGGCTGTCTTAAAATGAAGCGTAAAATGTGCAGGTAGTAACTGAGGTAAATTAGTTTCGATCTTCAAACAATTCAGCCTGCCAACGGCCTTGATATTGGGGTGTCTATAGCTCGAAAGAAGACTTGAGAAAATGACATGAAACAATAACAAACCAATTTTTCCAGGAACAAAAGCCCCTCCAAGAGAAATTCAGCTAGACAATGCTGTGCTCCCGACAGACCCAGGCCTGATTCGGGTGAGCACTCCTCCAAGAGTGATCACACTGGACCAGCACTATTTCCCATCAGCTGATGATTTCCCTCCCCACCTGTCCCCTAGCTCCCCTCCAAAGAACAGGCCTTTCCGTTCCCAAGGCGATGGCGCGCGCTCCATGACACCAAGACCTGATAGCTTTAATGAGTCTACGATGACCGAATCGAGGATTATCTTAAGGTTTGTATTGGTTGGGTATCTATTTTTGGGATAAATAGTGGCAAGAATAAATGTTTAGCAACAAGACAGTGTCCTAGATATTTTGTGTCTCAACTCACCTCAAACTTTCACCCCCTATACCCCTGGAGAGGTTGGCAGAGGTACTAATGCTTCAAAACTTTGCATGATATTGTCTCCCACTGTCACATGACTTGACTAATTACAATTTAGGCGAGTGGGTTTCCTCGGCATATTTTCCCTCACTCTTAACAACCATGCTAAAGTCAATCATGGGTGTGTATAACTAAAACTACACCTACCCCTATACTAAAGGCTTGACTTATACTTGCGATAAAATCGATAATTTGACATAGCAATTGCCCAAATATAAGATACTCTGGTTTCATCATTTTAAGTAGGACGTTTACTATGCATAGATACAGACCGTTTAACACCTGCCAGTGTAAACATAAAATAGTCCACTATCGCCCGATTTCTGAATTGAGTATTCCAGCTGAGAACAACTTAAGTATCGTTCTGTCGCATTGAAATCCTAACAACTTACTGAGACAAAACAATTCTTAAGTCGTTCTCAGCTTGAATACTCAATTCAGAAATCGGGCGTTAATCTCCTGATATCTCTTCATGTAAATATGTAAAACAAAAAAAAAGTTAATATTTGGAAAATTATACTTACAAATCATACCTATTGATTCAATTATGACGTTTGAAAAAAGTTTACAATTTAATAAGCTTGAGATGTTGTAAAAATTTTGATATATCTTTAATAAAGAAACATATATCTTTTTTACAGAGATTCCACTCCACCAATAGGCAGCGGTGAGGGTTTGTCAACGGCTGAAGAGCTAGTACATCTGCGGAGACAAATTGTAAAACTGAACCGACGCGTTATGTCCATCGAGGCTGAACAGTTACAAAGACAACAAAAAGAAAAGATTGCATATGCTATAAGCATTGCTTATTTAGTGTTCAAAGTGATCGCTTGGCTCAATAGGTCTTAAAAATGACATTAACTTATTAGCTCTATAAGTTGATAAGAAAAGTATAGCAACATGAAATAGGAGCATTTACCTTGTTAGGGGATAAGATATGTTCCCATTACTGTAGTCAATGTATAAAGTTTATGTATTCCGTTTCAAAAATCCGAGTTTGATTTTTGTTTCCCAAAGTATTCTGATACTTGTGGCTCCATCATACAATAATGAACTATGATGAAATAAGACACTTGGCAGTGTACCATATGTATTTTATTATGGGGCGTGTTTTTATTTAATTCCAATAAAATATAGGTAGAACTAATAATGTGTTTTAATTAAACCACAAACTGTTGTTGGTAACAATGACATATAATTCATATAACTAATTCATCACATTATCATAATTGAAAGTAATTAAGGATCAAATTCATATCTCAAGGAAGATTACATCTATTATGTCCAGAACAATAACATTTTACAAAAACTAAAATTATTTTAATTGGTACAATAATGGCATTGGATTGGTCATCGTATTTGAAGCCGATGAAATAACTAAGTACATAATTAGGTCTCCTGTTCAACTCTGCATTAAAAGGATACAAAGTATAAAATCTAATAATACTTTGAATTAACACAATGCAAAGGGTCAATGAACTATTATGAGTTAGCTCCTAGATATATATTTACAATTATTTGGAAAAATATCCTCATTATGTTTCTGGTTTGTCCTCGAAGATGAATATAACTGAAAATAAAGGTCCACCTAGTCGCTGAGCTAACCATGCGTTTTTCACAACAGCTAGTTTCAGCGAATCTACTGCTAAGCGAGCATTAAAATTTGTGTGTAAGGCTCTGCCCATTCCTTCTAGTATAATTAAATCTACGCCACGAATCCTAAATTCTGAGCTAAGACCTGAAACCAAAACGGAAATGAAAAGAAAAATATAATTTTAATAATACATTACTCACATAACCTAATTATACATACCAACGCTGATAGTTTTGAGGTCCAAACATGGCCCCCTCTGGCCATTGGATCGTACGACTAGATCACCAGTTGCTAAAGCAGCTGCTATCACAGGACATATGATTCCTGCTCTTTGAAGAATCTCTTCTAATTCCGGACTGGTCACATCGTTCAAGGCCGGCCACTCGTTGGCACAAAGAATCACAGAAGTGCCTCTCAATAATAAAGCTCGGGCAAATGGTAAAACACCTAATATTATATCTACGCCACTGTTATCGACGAATATTGCAGCACAATGATGGATTGTATTCTGGAAGAAAAAGAAATTTCATAATTTTACAGCATTGCACTTCCTATTGAGAAAGGATAGTTTTCTGTGGATAAGATAATATATTGCAATCACCACTGAATATCACTTTTTGTAATTACTTCAGAGAAACCGCAGTGACTTTTATAATATTCATTCATTTTTACGTGTAATAACACACTTTCTAAGAACTAGAACAGCACCATGTACTGCCATTAGGGTTTTTTCTAAAACCGACTGACTATTCAATACGCAATACACTGCTCCATTTATTTGTTCTTTTGCACTCTTCTTTTAATACATTTTCCTCTATGACACTTTCCATCCCTAGTAAATGTTCTCCCCAGATATACAAACTCTTTCACTTGGTTCACTTTCACATCAATTTCTATTTTCGCATTCTGTCATATTTTCCTCTCTCTCAACATCCATGTTTACAGATTGATCCACAATCACCCTCATTCCCATTCCTTCATGAGACGCATGTGCAATGTTCAATGTCTGTTGCAACAGCACTAATAAGTTGAAATAATCAAATCATAAACTGTTAACTTATCAGACATTGCAATCAAAGCTACAATTTAAATAATATGAGTTATGAATGATTATTTATGTTTTGAATGCTTCTGTTCTAGTATTTTATAATATTTTGGCACCCGAACTTCATACCCATATTTTCCAATTAGAGGAAATAAGGATCCCAATAAGAAAAGATAAAAATGAAGCCAGCAATTAGTCAATCTATGTATGAGTACATCTAAAGTAAAGATGCTTAAATTGTAATCGAAAGTAACTTCCATAATTAAAAAAATCTGTTATCTGGCAATTTATATCCTGCTAAACCATACGGCTAATAATATTATTAGTAAATTCAGTTTTAAAACCATCATAGGGATATGAATGGCTTGATAAAATTTTGCGCACAATTAATATGAGTTCCCAATGTTTAGAGATTTTAGGTTTAAAAGTATACTTTGTTTTTAGGGGTCTGTCAGTCATTGTTTAATTTTTTAGGGTACCAATTTTGTTGGAAATTAGAAAATCATATTGTTTACGATATTTTTCTGGGCCTCTCTTTTACCTCTAATTTATTCAACCACTTGTCTAAGCCGTCAAACAGCCATGGGCGTTTCTGTATTTTTCGTAGAGCTTCGTGGAGTCCAAATTGTGTATCTTTTTCCAGTATTGAGGTGATTGCCTGTGCTCCCCAGTCAAACATATTGCCTGAAACATATGGCAAATTTATATAAATGATGAAACTATTTATATTTATATTTTTTTCAATAAATATTGTTAATAACTTTTAAAACATCAAGGAGTAGGAAATAATTTTCAAGAGAACTATAACATTTATCAACACATTCATCAGCATTTATTGATCTTCAGTATTAATTAAGATTTTCACTCTGTGCTTTTTATGAAATCAAACACACTTTGACGAAACTACAAAATAAAAAACACAGTGTTTTATCATAGGTTCTATTTTATCTTGTATTTGAATGATCAGATGGCAGAACTGATACACATACATGCCAACACCCATAAACAGTGAACAGTGGTCTACAGGATTCCTGGTGGAAAGGTAGAGTAAGTACACCTTTTTAAACACAGTAGACAGTGGCTAGAAAGGTGAACGTAAATAAAAAGTTAAGCATGCCTAGACAACTTACCAGCTAACATTCCACTACTAAGCTCTAGCCATTTTTGTTTCTCATCAAGTAATCCATCTATTTCTATTAGGCGCTTTTGAAAACCAGCCAAAGCTGCATCATTCTCATATGTCTTTTGTTGCTTCCATAGATCAAAGAACCCTTGAGATCGAAGGCATGTTTCATTTATGTCCAACAACAACCTTATGGTAAGTTGTCCATGAGCTCTAATAAAAATGTAAAACAATGTTGTAAAATAATTGGAAAAGTAAACTAACAGAATTTTAAGAATTCAAAACAAACAGCGACTTTAAACACACACATGTAAATTCTACCAATTTTTTATTTATGTCTAGAATATCAGAGAAATGTATCAAACCCTTAAGTAATTTGCCATTTTCACTGCTATGATTATGAGTCCCCAGGTAGAATGCAAAGCTATTTAATTAGGGGAAGCCTATATCTATAAGAAGACTTCTGTTGGTTGAGATTATGATGATTATTTTAATATTAGCATTAAATGATGCACCAATACTAAAGTTATTGATGGATTGCTTCATAAACTACATACATACAATCACACCTTTAATTACGACTAATATAAAATATTTTCACTCTCATTCTTCAACATTTCATTTGATTGAATATAATAATAACCAAAGAAATATATTGATATGCTCATTTACTATCAACACCAAATGTTGGTCATTGGTCATTATTAAATTTTTGTTGTACATTACAGCACAATTTTATCAACAAAGATATGTGTTTGGCAAAACTTTAAGGTATCTAAACAAAGTATATGAACTGCAAAGAGAATGTTATCATAATCCCTCTATTTATCAGTGACTATAAAATCTAATATGACAAAGGTATGAGTGCATTTGTTCAGACATTACTTATATATTTTTAACTACCATATACTTACAATGGATTGATTTTCAGTTCTTTTAGTGCTTCTACGTAGCAAGTCTTGAATTTGAGAGCTCGTATTTCGGCAGTAGGATCATCTGTATTTGCAAGAGCATACTTAACATATTTTTCGACCAGTTTTTCACACGTATTAATCCAATATTCCCGAGCTTCTTCATCTAATAGCAAATCTAATGTATCAGGTCTATATTTATCAGGTTCGTAAAGTATGTGAGACAAACCATATTGTTCCATTCTTATGAGATACAATGCCAGTTCTTAAATACTTCACAATGATTTTGCATTCTTATCACCGTTCGTTTATCATTTTCTTAATTAAGTACTACTTAACTTATCAATATCAACTGAAGTCGATACGAAATGAATAAAATAGTGTAGTATTGTAGTAATAGCAGGGTTGCCAGATGGCATTTTTTTTTTCTCGTACCAGGGTTGCTAAATATCTCGTAATTTCAACACATAATCTCGTAAAAGCATAAATTTAAAGAAACTTAAATAAAATTAATGAGTTTATGCTATTTACTGTACTGTGTAACTTGTGTAGTCATATTCTTTGCACTTGGGGCTGTTAAATTCAAACAAAACAATTAAAAATCATATTTTTTATTAATTATATTCGACATCAGGGATGTTAGTAAAATCATCTTTATTTTTAGAGTATAGCTTTTCAGCTGTCATTCTGGCGTACATTTCTTTTGATGGATTTGATTAATCCCCGTTCAATATAGCTCTTATTAAGAGAGACACACAAATATAGCAAAACATTAGTGTAATAAGGACAACAACAAAAGAATATTAAGAACGGGAATTCCCCACTCAAAGTTGTCAAGTTTCATTTAGTGATGGGGTAGTGCATTTAGTGATGCGCCGAGTCGATCGTTTTGTGTTGGATGGTTAATGATAAGAAAAAGTAAATAAATTTGCAATTTACTACTACTACTAACTAAACGAACTTTTTGGCTGATATAGGTATGCGAAAGAAGTCGTCATTGTTAAAATCTCGTAAAAAAGTGTACGAGATTTTTGTTAATCTTGAATCTCGTACAGACCCTCTAAATCTCGTAATGGTACGAGATTTCTCGTACGTCTGGCAACCCTGAGTAATAGTAAAAAGATTTTTGGTTTCGTTCGTTTTGTTATTTTTTTTTTTTTAATATACGTTTTTTGATATTAAATTATTTCCATAATTAATTAAACGCATAGGGATGCTCCAAATCAAATATCCGATTCCGACCCGAATACTTATTGATGTAATGGTGAAACCGATATATCGTAAATCGATCAATAAATTAAATATATTTTCTAATCTTATCCATCGCTAAGTTCGACTCGGATATTGTGTTTATGTAGTTCAATTACTATTTAAATGACATCCAAATCAATTATATGAAATTAGTAATATGAATCACGTTTAGAAGTAACAATAAAATTTATTTGTATTGCGCTGTTTAGTGTCAGCTTAGAATAGCACTACCCCGTTTGTTCCCGTGGGTGTACGTAAGAGGCGACAATGGGTACTGGGGATTTTTAATAGATTTTTGGGCGATTTGGTAGGAGAGGAGACCCATAACTCACAACCTTTATTTCACCATCTTTTCCCTACTTAACTTCCAAAAGTGGCTTAAGAATTTCTAATGCGTTAGCTCTGGCTACTCCTTCTAGGGGTTTAAAGCCGTGAGTTTATGTATGTACGTTGTTTGTAATTACACTAGGGATGGAAAATGTAATAGTGACATTGAAATAAGAGTAAAAAAAGGAAATGCGGTTAATGGAGGTGTGTGTGACTATTGTAATGACTTGTTATTTGGTGTGCATAATGGCCCAAATGACAATGGAGCACGGAAAACCCATATGGATCAAATAGATAATGTGCTCAAAAAGGCCAGGGCGACCATAGCCTGAAGAATAATACCACCAGTTTACCAGGATTGTACTAAGTGACGACTGTCCGCCTAACCCAGAGAGAACTAATGGCATGAGTCAAAAAGTAGAAAATTAAAATAATATGTTTTGAACTTATATCAAGCAACTTTATAAATTAATCCGCCATATATTATAATATAAGTTTAGAAATTTTGGTCTTGTTAATTTTAATCTAAAATATTTGGTTTCTATGTTTTTGACGTGTGTATTCGCTCAAAGTAATAGTTAATACATTTATTAAGCATTTATTCGACTAGTCTGTCCTCTTCATCAACATCAGCCAATAGACATCCACTGCTTGACATAGGCCTCCCCCAAAGATATCCACAACGACCGACCGGAGGCCTACCCATACTGCGTCGTCCGGTACGTGGCCGCCACCTCCTCACTGACCTCTAACAAAATTTTAATTAATTACCCGAAGTCCATCAGCTATGCGTTGTTTGAAAAGAATGGCAAAATGCAATTGACATTGCGTGCATCACAAGGAGGGAGCACACTAAAAAACATATTTAGATAACAGATAAATTATAGATACAACCCCCGAATGCGGAATGCAAGTTTCAAACAAATTTCGTTTTCGATCAGAATTATTGAGTTCTATACATCAGTTAGAGTGAAAAAATACATATTTGTGTCTATTTTACTCCTTTGCATTACTTTAATACGGCGTAATGTAAATTAAGATTATGAAATATGTATTGTAGTAGAAGTTCGGGTGAACTGCTTCGAGATGGCGTTAAGTTTTTTGCATCATAAACTAGGTGACATTAAAATCCAGTGTATTACTTTACTCTATGACCAGCAATATCACGTTAAATTACGCAGAAGCTGTTTATCAACTGTTGCAGTGTAGTTAGTATTTCAGTTAGTCGTTTTTCTATTGGTATTCAAACAATCCTCACATTTTTTGCAACCATAGAAAGAGAAATTAACTAAATAGAACGGAACAAAACGTAGTTTAGCACAAAAATTGCCAAACGAATTCTGTGAAAAACTTATTGTCAAAATAAACTCCCTATGCCCTGCGTAATTCGTTGATTCAATGTTCTGACTTATGTTGCTCGTACATTTGCTTCGCTTAAATCACACTGAACTGAACTTATATACTGAAATTCTTTGTTTCGTCTTTAATTAGTTAAGTTCTCTATCGTCCGATTTCTGAATTGAGTATTCAAGCTGAGAATGACTTAAGTATTGTTTTGTCTAATTCAGTTGTTAAGATTTCAATGCGACACAACTATACTCAAGTTGTTCTCAGCTGGGATACTCAATTCAGAAATCGGGCGTATGTTTGCAACCTATGAAATCTTTAATCGATTCATCTAGGGATGTTTTCAATTAAAAATACTGTCCACCGAAAAAAATACTCTGTGTCTTTTTGTTGCAAGCATGTTGCAAGTGCAAGTCCGCTGGCTACGAAGTTCTAATGAGGAAGGTGCTGGCTGGGTTAGAAATATAATAAAATAAAATATAGAAACCCTTTTTCAAAAGTTTAATACATTTATTCTATTTAGTAAAATTAAGAAAAAATATAACATTTGAGGAAATTAGCACATTCCTTGGAGCAAGACTGTAATGAGCGCCTTCTTGGGTAATGAGGTATTTGTAACCTTGCAATATACTTGGAGGCTTTTTAGGTTTAATTTATTACAGAACCACCAACTTATTGCAGAAAATGTGTTTCCAGCCTCCTTTTATAATGATAATAAAAGTAAGAAGAAGAGTACATGTCTGAGAAGAATGATGAATGGCAGGGGAGGCAAGAAAGGATGTCAGGCAGGACCGTGTAAAGTGATAATCGAGAGTCTCCGCCTTTTTTTTGTTAAAATACTATACTTGAGTATAAAATACATACAAATACTCGCAGCTATAAATCCCTTGAAGGGGTAGCCAGAGCTAGGGAATAGGAAATTCCTCAGCCACTTTTGAAAGTTGCGTGGGGAAAAGATGGTAAAATAAAGTTTGTTGGTGATGGGTCTCCAACCGCATCGCTCAAAAATCCCCTAAAAAGGTTCAATACCTTTAGTAGCCTCTTACGTACACCCACCGGAAAAAATGGGGTAGTGTTATTCTATGCCACATAGCTTGAGAATAAGTAAAGAACTTAAAATCGGATTTTTCATTTCGTAGAATCCTTGTTTTTAATCCCTGGATTGGATAATTCAGCAAATCTTTTCGGCTCAGGAAGGCCCACCAGTGGGTTGTCCTATGAAGTGTATTGACAGACTCTTCCCAGCCTTTGAGTAGTGAATTATATGGAGATCACATAATGTTCTATATAAACTTTTCTGTCAAAATTGTGTTTGACGAAATGATTAGCTATTGTTGTCTCTGTCTGATGATAGTATTTTTGTGGGTGTCATTAAGACCAACACCATTTAAATAATGCTGGCCACAAGAATCTTATACATAACTATATATAGAATTCGTGGATGAATCCGCCATTTTAGTTTCAAAGTTTTTTGTTGTCTATGGTTTGATTTGTTTGTAAACATTGAAATTTTGTAGAAAAATAACAATTAATTGTGAAATAAACAGTGGTATAGTGCTGAAATTCTGTTAAAAATGGTGAAGTGTTCTATTCTGGCCTGTGGAGCATACTTAAGCAGGAATCGACCTAATTTAACAATTCACCGGTAAGAAATGGGAAAACTAATAAATCGACTATTATTATTGTGATTTTATTCTTTATAGCATCATATAGCAGACTCATATAGCATTTATAGCTAATCCTACTTTAATGGTATACTGAATTTTACACAGTGAAGTGTATTTACAGAGTTTTCAATACAATTTGATATAGATTTATTGAATTTAAGTTTAAGGTTATGTTCAAGATAGGGATGTTTTTTTACTATCGTCGATGTATTATATCGATATAATATGAAAAAAAACCTTCTTATTTCAGACTCCCCAAAAATGAATCCAAAAGGCGAAAATGGCTAGAAGCAATCGAAAAGGAAAATATTAGACCAAACATAAACATAATAAATATATGTTCACTTCATTTTGCTTAGCAATTCAGTAGCAGATGCTTTAGAATTTATTTTTCTTTTATTTTGCCAGTTATGCTAGATATTTTTGTTAAATGGAACATGATTTTAGACAGTGAGGTTTAATTAATAAAGTTAAATAATATTTTCTAACTGAAAGGTTTTAGTATCATTTGTTTTTTTTTAATTATTTTTGTTACCTGTTACATAAGTAGTTTTAGGTTTGCTTTTAAATATTTTTTAAGTATTATTATATGTCCAGAAGTGAGAATAAAGTGTTAATTTTTAATTATTAAGAGTTAATTATTAATATTTATAATTAATAATGAAAAATACAAATATTTTATTTCTTGAAATGGCTATTTCTGTTACCGCTGCTGTTCATTCTGGTTTTTGACAAGCCAACAAATGGCGCAATAAATGAAGGTTAATAGAATACATACATACATACATACATACATATTCTCACGCCGTTAGTTCCCATTGGGGTAGGCAGAGACTATCGATCGCCACTTTGTACGATCCTGGCAAACCTCTCTAGCTTCATTCACATCCATCAATCTTTTCATACATGCTCTTTTATTCTTCGTACTTCGGACACCTGCCTTTTTGAGCACATTTTCTATTTGATCTAAATGTGTCCTCCGAGGTCGTCCTCTACTAACATTACCTTCCACATTGGCTCTATATATCTCTTTCACCACTTTACTGTCATCCATCCTCTCTATGTGCCCAAACCATCTCAACATTCCTTTTTCTATCTTTCTTACAATATCATCTTTTACACCACACCTTTCACGAATCACATCATTCCTCACACGATCACATAACCTTACATTACAAACTTTTCTGAGGGATCTCATTTCTACTGCATTTACTCTGCTTTCATGCTTCTTCTGCCACACCCAACATTCACTGCCATACATAAGCGTTTAATAGAATAAAAAACAGTAAACCCACTATTTACAAAGCAAGGTTTCGTTTTTTTTAATTAGTTACTGGCCTCAACGTCTCATGTACGGATTGCATGATTTAGGCTGTATCAGATTTAACATGAGAAAGACACTTTTTCTTTATAAAAAATACGTGTACTAGCCATAGCTACTATGTTTCAGCAATTACTTTAAGTTTTTTTGAAGCACGAATCGTAATCACAATTTATATGTTAATGGACCACCCAATGCAGAAATCTAAATATCTATTATTTTTTTCTAGATCCTAGGGTTAGCACGACCAAATTCTTCAGCTATAATACCAGCTATAATATTATCGATAAAAAGTATCGATTACTGGCCAACACTAGTCGGCCATTTTGGTTTCAAAAATAGGCAGGATTTTATGTACTTTATGTTAACTCCATATACTTCACTACTCAAAGTTCCCAGCAAACTGAGTCTGCGCTTCAATTTAATTACTATACACTACTCTGTGCTGGCAAAAATTTGAAAAAAAAGAACTGTTTACCTTATCTAACGCCACTCCAAAATTTTCATGAAATTCATGAAACGTGAATCAAGAATGCAAAACAACATGAATAGTTTTGTATTTAAGTGTGGAATATTGTGTTTCGTGAATGCGTCGTAACATACAGTGTGATACTATGTGCAAGTGCTTAATTTGTATTGTGCATTTATGATTGATGTAACGAACCTGTGTGTAGCAAGATGGACGAATTGTCTAGTAGGGGTATGACATTAACAGGAAAGATAATCTACTCCGAAGATCAAGAAGATGAAAATGGTAACTAATTGATTAATGTCAATAAAATATTTAAATTTTTGATTGTGGGATACATAATATTGCAGTTATTCTCTAAGGCCCTTGAAATAATTTTTAGGCAGTACTACTGTGATGATTTTCATATAATTTATCGAGATAGGTGCACTGTATGCTCTGATCATTTAATAGAAGTTGCTTTTATTATTTTAATTTGCAGCTTATATTGACAGGAACCTTATTATTTTAGTTTTCTTTTCTGAAGCTTTGTCTGTAGGTTACTACTTTTTGAGCAATGAAGTGCATTAAATCTTATTCTTGAAGAATATTACATTATTTTGATTCTAAGTATCTATTTCAGGGTTGCAATATATATAAAGTATCAGAGCCCAAATACTATACATACTCTTTAGTTGTATATAGGGGTTAGTCTTAGGTGTTCGGAATCATTATTCAAAATTATAAATTATAAAAAATCATTAATTTTTTTTCTATATCTTAGATGTTTAATAGACTATTATACTTTTAATTTATAACTGTACAATCCATTTAGTTGCACTAGCTGAAATGTCAATGGACACTCTAAACACAAAATTATCACCAAAAAATGATAAACAAGTAGTAAAGTCAAATTATGTAATGGGGCTTAAAAATTGATGGATGTGCAGCAATGTCGGAAGCCCATCGATAATTGCTGAAGAATATCTACATCAAACTTAAATGTTCATGCTGTATATCCATTGACGGAGGTACCAATACATGACATTGTCACCTGACGTTCCGAGTACCCACATTTTGCTTGGTCAGTTTACTCATGTGATAGGGGGCAGGTCTATTGTCATTTTTGTATGAATACACTAATACATGACTAAGTTCAACTTTTTCATGTGGTTCTCCTCACACTGTAAACAGTGGTAAACCTCTCCCCTAAGAACCATGATAAATCAACCACACATATGCCTTATTAAGGCCGTTTTTATTTCAAAATGGCAGAAGAAAAACAGGCAAAGAACAAACCCACAAAAAGCATGTAAAGAAAGAAAGATAGCAGTTTTTTCCCATTTTAAGCACAAATAATCTATTCTCATACATGGAATCTTATAATAAATAAATGATTGATATTAATCAAAGCAAAAAATATATATGTAAAGATAATATGTATATGTTCCTTAGTTTAAACATCAACAGGAATAAGTTAGTAAAAAAAAAATAGAGCCTACTATTGCCAGATTCATTTGTATCGCCAACTTATTACTTATATTGTTTTTTTTCTATTTAATTTCATACTATTAAGAATGATAACTAAAGGTAAGATAACACATACAGTAAAAAATAGGCATATGGAAAACTTAAGTGACCAACTGTCAGTGAATTAGCATGAAAAGTATCACACTATAGATATGTGTGCTTATGACAGTAGCAAAATGGTACTTTCAGGATCTACTTGCCTTTTAGTAAAAGAAAATATGTTAGCCTAAATTTTAACGTACATATATCTTACAATTAATATTTTGTTGTTTAAAATTTACACTAAGTACTTTTATCAGATTCTAGAGCTCACTAAATCTATTTAATTTGTTCTAGTCTTCAGGAAGACTTCAATGGCATACACAAAATAACTTAGTTTGTCAATCAACTCTTAACACTGTACACTATACTTACACTTGCCAGGTGGCAGGTACCTACAGTGAATATTCTGAATATAAACATAAACTCCAGAGATTGTAAATAAGAATAGTGTAACAGTATTGAAAAAAATAATGTCACTCTATTTAATAGTATATAAATCAAAGGGGTTCAAGTAAATTGGTTTGGATTTTAGCACAGTTGCATTTAATGCATTTTTTTAAATAATACTTTCTTCAAAAGGCTAATAACATCCTTTTTTTTTCATAATTATAGTTTGTAGTTATAAGCATATATGAATTAAATAATAAGATATGTACAATATCTGCTTATTTTTGACAGTACCGAGTTTCACAGTTGGAGTGAAGCATGGTTTATGGCCCAGATGCCAACCATGCTCGCATTGGTAGAACAGCTGCGTTTGTACCTTACTGGGGGATGTAAGTGAATTCTGAATGGAAATGCGCATGCACTGAAAGTGATATTTTGATTTTGTTGTGGCCAATAGATAAGTGTCTACATACATTGTAAATCTCTTAGTGTTCATTTATAGGAATTCTCTGTAAAACAACTTAGTGCTTTGAGTTTAAACACTAATTCAAACATTTATTCATAACATTTTGTGTATAAATGCGCATGATTAAAACCAAGAGATGTAATTCAATGAGACATCTGGAAGTATTGTAGGTTTTTGCATGTAATGGTAATATACTACTGTTTGATCTAGCAGGTTTACTAAGCAGTGTGGTATATTAATTAGATATTTAATAACAGTCTTTTGTGAACAGCTAATTTGGGTTCCCATAAATTGATAAATTGATTTGTTTTGATGAAATTATTGAGAAGATGAGTCGTGTGACAGCAGCCAATGATGACAGACTCATAGAGTTTTGGATAGCAACAGTAAAATATACAAGTAGTATCTTCTAATAGTATATGATTACTACTCAAAAAGCTATCTCTCCTATTGTAATGTTTAAATAAATGGATATTTCTTTAATGGTTTAGATAGACATTCAGAATCAAAGTTGTTTTCACTACTCATTCACACACTACAAAACATTTTTTTAAAAGCATGTTTTTATAGTTTTATATGTAAATAAATCGCCAAAAGTCTTTTAGAGGTTTGGTGCGATAACCATGTGAAAGAGGCAGTTTGAGATATGATGAAAAGGTTTGTTAGATTTACTACCAATCAAAGCTAGTAAATGATTTTTGCATGATGTAGTGCAGAAAAGTGAAGATGAATATAAGAGAGAAACGAGTGAAGTAAAGAAGAAAGTAGAGAATAAAAAGCGTGATCTGCAAGATTGTTGTGAGAGAAAACTCTGATGATTCATGATTAAAACTACCACGGAATCGGCATTATCGGTAATTTGTATGCAAAGGTACTGATTGCAAGAGTGATGAATAAAACAGATGACAAAATTTGGGATATTTAAGCACAATTTAGGAAGGGAATAGGATGTATTGATCAAATATTCTCTTTGAAGAGCATTACTGAAAAGTGGAACCAACAGGTGTGCTACTCCTTTACAGATTTAGAGAAGGCGTATGAAAGTATTTGTGGGAGGTGTTGTCTAAGTTCAGTTTGGGAGTCATCATTTACGTGCACTGGTATCATTATGAGGATTTTAGTCGTGTGTAAAGTAACGGGGAAAACATGGCTGGTTTGGGATCTCTCGGTGTGTCCGACAGGGTTGTGTAGGTTCCCCTTGGCTTTTTAATTTGTCCATGGATGACTGTCTGAGAGTTCCGTGAAAGTGAAACCTGACTCGTGCTTTTGACAAGTCTAATCTTATGATAAGCGGTGGTAAAAAAGAGAAGCCACCAAACCCATGATTAGATTTACGCACCCCACCATTACTCCGACCTATTAACCGACTTATCCGTTTTATTCCTCAGCTCATTTAATAGTAGTCTAATGGACCAGAGTTTTTTCTACTTTAGACTAGAGTTAATGATTTGACTATCCTGATCTAGTGGTGAGGAGACTTTTGGGTTCGGAGATCTTGGGTTTACGCTGAGAGATTTGTTTATTTCTGAGTCTTCGGTTTTATTTATATGTGTATGGTCTATTATTAATTCTATCGTCTATCTTGAGGCTAACTTGATCTTCGTACTATGTCCATATTAATAATTTTTATATGTATGATGTAATGTGAGCCAGTAACTGACTTACAATATTTTTTCTTACTTTACAAAACAGTAGGATTGTCTACAAGGCCAATAAGATGCATTAACTGACTGAGAAAAGAATTATGAATTTTATTGGTTGTTCTTATTAGCGAGTTAACGAAGCGCGTGGGCTGATACCGCCATGGTCTTTATCATCAGAAAACCAATCAGTTCTACCAGTTTCCCGTCATTGCAGTGTGCTGAACCCCAAATGCAATTATGACTCTATTTTTATTATCTCTTGTCCGAGGTTTTGTTATATTTATGAACACTTATGTGATTCTCTGTAATTTTAGTCTGTTTAAGTTACTTTTAAACAAAATGTCTTGCTCATTTGCCATTGAAGTAAATCACAACTACAATACATTTAGGAGGGTACTATAACTATCAATAGAATTATTTGCGCCTGCCTCCACGATATAAAAAGCGTGAAAAAACTAGAAATAATTTAAAATCAACAAAAGGGACTTATGTATGTTTAGTTGTACCGCATTTCAGTTGGTTCTCAAATGCTATCATTTTCATCAACCCATATCAGTTTTTATTGTATTTTTCGTTCAAAATCCATCTAAATTAGTATAAATTTCGGCCTAAAGAGCTTATTCCATTACACTTTGTCGTTGCTGAATTCAGACGTCCTTCGAAGTTACTGCCGCAGACGCTTGTTATTCCACTACACAAATTTCAGTTTGAACGTTATTCCCCTAGTCTGAATTCAGATTCTGTGGCTTTCAGACGTCTTCATTCAGACAAATGGAATAAGCCCATTAAGCCTTCTTTCAATCTATCATTTGAATGAAAATTTCATCGAGTTAAAAATGTCCATCGTACAAATATCACGATACACGTTCTGTTCACGTCACAACTTTTACTACCAATTTGCAACTTGATAAGTAAATATTAATGGTGTACTGAAAGAAAACATGGCACGTCTGATATTGTTATGAATGGTAGTATAGTTCTGAGCGTGGTACGGAATACCGATATAACGCAGGTTATTGCCAAGATTGTCGGGTGTTCCCGGTTTCGTAAATATGACTCAGCGACCATGAACCATAAAACAACTACTTGGAGCCAAACTCTAAGGTTTCTAGCTTTCTACGTTTCCAACCATCATATACCACTACATTTTCAATGATTTTACACCATTTCTTGACGCTTAAAAATGTAAAAAACTCAATTCCCTTTATTTGTTCAATCTAAATTATTTTTACTGGCTAGGCTTAAGTAGCCAAAAATACAACAATTTAACATTCAATCTCAAGGTTATAGCGACGGTTATTTTTGTAGACATTCTGAGAATGTTAATTCATCTATATATATGTGAACTACTAAATGACGTGATTTTTTTCTGTGTTACGTCATCAGCATCACTCTATCATTTTTTCGCGCATAAAAGGCGAGAAGATACTGAATAAACTTTGTTTTTTTATGCCGTGTCATGCTTGTTGTCAATTAACTTGCTGTCCCTAAGTTGTCATTATATGAGATAATTATTATGATTAGACAATAGAAATATTTTTTAAGGAAAATACTGCCATTTTTAATTACAATTATTTACATTTCTCGTGTCATCGAATTTGTGTTCGATACATGAATTCTCGTATCACAGACACAGTGATATTACAACCCTACGGAGTGGAACGGATTTGTCGATTTTTCTGGGTCTCAGAATAGACCTTTAAGTATTTTACAAAGCTGTGTAGTGTCAGGTTAAAATAGCACTACACCATTTATACTCGTGGGTGTTCGTAAGAGGCGACTAAGGGTATTGGATTGGGGCTTTTAAAGAAGTTGTTAAGCGATGCGGTTGGATACCCATCACCAACAACCTTTATTTTACAATCTTTTATTTCAAAAGTGACGAAGAAATTTCTAATTCTGAAGCTCTGGCTACCCGTTCTTGGGATTTATAGCCATGAGTATTTATATATGATGTATGTATAGGAGACTAGAATGATCTAACCTACGTTTTTCTTTCACGTTTATGGGATATATTATGTTTACATGAAAAGTAGGGCTTGCATTCGAATATTTGAATTCCAGCAATGTCGCCTACGGTTATTATTTGTAAGATGGTAGTGTGGTTTTTACATCGGCTGAGTCAAAAGCGAGTAAACCATATGAATGAATGGAATATGTTTGAGTTTGAGGTGAGGTTGAGTACTTAATTTGAACACTAATACATTGACATAAACATAAAACATAAACATAAACGTTCACGCCATTTCTCCCCGAAGGGGTTGGCAGAGGTACCAATACTCCTGAACTCACATGGCAAGCGCCATCTAGTTTCCAGAGAAGGTACCCACGTTTTGCTTAGACAGTGTACTCACGTGATAGGGGGCAGGCCTATCGCCGTTTTGTACGAATACACTGTCACATGACTAAGTACAACTCAGCCATGTGGGTTTCCTCACGATGTTTTCCCTCACCGTTAGCCACCATGATAAATTAACCACACATATGACTTTAGAAAAGACAAATTGGTGTAGGCCCGTCCCAGGATTGGAACTCACGCCCTTCTGTTTTTCGGGCGGGTGTTCTACCCACTGGACTATCATGTCGCTAATACATTGAATGTGTTGTATTATTCTATGCTCGAATATTAATGTGATTTGCAAACCCATATAATAAACCAAAAAAAATATGCAATATTTGCCAGTTATAGACGAAAAACAGTGTTTGTAGGGTCAGCAAGTTTATCTATATATTTAACTGCAATGAAAACATCGGACGGAATCAATTTAGAGTTTTATTTTTATTATAGAGATTAAACAAAAATAAATCTGCCTGTTTTCTTTCTTAAAATTTTTGAGCAAAAATTAAAAAGAATTTAAGCTGTTAAAATATTGTCTTTACATTAAGGACGTAGTTAAGCAGACTTAAGCCACAAAAAGTCAAACTCGAGAAAGCGTTTAAAGTTTGAATATAAGTGCTTGTTTCATAATGAGGGTTAGGTGGGGTGTTTAAAATAAACAGTTTACGTGCTCTTTTTATTAGAAGAGTTTTCACTACTTCATAGATTCAACCCTCGGCGATACATTGGCATACTTAACTTAATTTCGGCGAAAGTGTGGGTTGAGTCCTTTTTGCTTAACTACGTCCTTATTATTATGATTTTACATATATTTTGTGAGTCGCACAATCTGATGTAAAAAAGATACAAATTCTGATTTATTTATTCGTAGTCGTTCTCAATGACTTAAATAAATTTCCTTAAATCGATTTAATAATTTCAAAACTAAGTCAATGATAATTTATACGATCTGAAGTTACAACTTGTTTAACCCTTTGTTTGTTGATTTGTTTCTAATTTGTTTCAAATTGTTTTATAGTAACTCTTATTTGTGTTCATTATTGCATAAAATTTTGTTATAGCTTTTATAAATAATTTAAAATATATTGTAATATTTGTTACTTTCTTGTTAGCTTGCATAACGTTACGTTACATAGCAATAATAGTGGTTTATATAAATTGAATATAGATAGGGTAGAAATCTCTGTTTTAACCAAAATATTGCAATTTATCCTCCCACACTACATTAAAATATTCCACGAGTAGGCTTACGTTTGTTTCATTTATCAGGCTTATCCGCTTGACGGTATATCATTGTTTCTTTCTTTATACTCCACTTTTTAATAAATAAAGAAACATCGTACATATACAAGTTTAGTTCAACAAACTAGAGGTTTGTCTATCTAAAACCTTTTTCGATAATTTTACAATTAAGTGGTTTTTCTCGCGTAGGTTCGTCCTCA